>JXSR01S020723.1:33090-65986 GCA_000969725.1 Ophiothrix spiculata
CTTGTTGTATTTAATTTAGGCCTATAAACACACTTTCTATGATTTAGGCCTATATATTGTGTTATTTTTTCATCACATCAAGTTGGCTTACTTTGTTTTTACCTCCATTTCATCTAAAGGAAAAAAGGGAGCATACACCCGAACATATCTAACTCAGCCCTTGAAAGTCAATTGTACACACTCAGTATCAGTAACATACTTTTTAGGTTATTGATAATATATTAAGATACTTGTGTTTTACAGATTTAATGACACGGACATGAAATAAAATCAAAATAACAACGCCATTTGTAGTAATATACAAATCCCAACGAATGTATGGTGTTGTATACAAGAGGTTGGCAAAAAAAAAACCGTCAATCATGTCACGATATGAAAATGTCGTACTTATCAAAGAACATGTTCGAGATGTCAAAAGTTATTTCTAGAATATATGGCGAACTGATAAAATAGCGTCAAGATCAGATCAAGATAAGACGACAAGAATTAGCATATTTTGTCTAAACTAATATGATTATTTCTCATTCAAATGTCTTCTTTGATGTAATATAGAGTATTTATTCTAATAAGTCATGTTTCCTTGATATGCAAGGTTTCCCTTTTCCTAAACATTTCAGCCCAGTTGCAAGTAAAATATTACAGGATTGCAACACCAAAACAAGAGTTGTAAGTTGGACATGGTTTGCTGAGCATGAGTGACAGCAATGATGTTTAGAAGCAAGGACAAACATTTTAATTTTCCTTACCAGTATAAAACATGTGAGAAGAACAATTTTTCAAAACATTTGACTTAAAAAAAGTGAAACAGATGAATATGTGACAAACCCAGTACTGCAATCGAGAAATTCACAATTACTTGTTTAATTAAGAAACGCATAACAATCTGCATTAATTTAAAAGTCTTTCACTTTTGTCTCGATCATAGTTTCAGCAACGAGTTTACAGAAATACAGAGGATACATTTGTTGCCCCTTCGACTAAAAAAAAGAAAGTGAAATACCTAGTGCCTGGTTCAAAATGCAATTAATGTGCTCACCTTTACCAAATATTGTGATGACTGTGTCAAAATACTGTTCACCTGAATGGAAGTATATAGTTACTTTGGATTTCCCCCTTGATTCTATTTCACTCCATCGTACGACAGCTCGACCTTGGAAGTGCATATAAATACCTGCATGAAAGAGACGAAGAGATATCAATGTTGCTAGTCAAAATATTAAAGCATTTGTTACCTTTGTTAATTGTGCATTAAATGTACATTTTCATTGCATTCATAGAATTCAGCTATACAGGATGTCCCAGAATAAACCTTACAATCTTTGCGTGCAATTTTCATGGATTTAACGGATAGTCAGAAAGTACGTGAAGATTGCATTTTATAGCCCATGAATTGAACTTTTAGATACAGTTTGTTTCATTTCAATCAGTAGTATACAACAAAAGTTATGTTGTATCAAACTTTTGGGTGGATTTTTGTCTGGTCCAATTTCATGATTATTGGCCATAAAGTAAGGGTGTTTCTGAATGGAATAAAAATGAGTCACCTTGGAAAACTTACCATATCTGTCTTATTTTTACATCAAATGTGTTCACTTTTTCAGCATAGATCAAAGAAAGCATGTGCGTAGTAAATAAGAAAACATCGTTACGGATGAGTGAACAGACCAATGACAATACTCTATAGAGCTTCATTCAAGGGGAAAATACAAACTCGTGAAATTGAAACAGCAAATTTTACAATCAATTATTTGATAAAGCATTACTTTTGTGGTTCATTGTCGATTGAAATGCAACAAACAGTATCTGAAAGTTCAGTTCATGGGCTATAAAATGCAACCATTACATACTTTCGAACTATCCGTTAAACCCATGAAAATTGCATGCAAAGATTGTAAGGTTTATTCTGAGACACACTGTAATACTTGAAGAGAGAAGTTCACAGCTGCGAGTTGTTTGAATATTCATTAATCTATGTAGCAATGACAAATGCAATACATCTAAAACTGTTTTCATACAACCGTATAGTTAGTGGTAAATATTCACTCCTCTTGAGTTAAACACGTTTTCTGTTTGTGCCTGTGACTTAAGTTAAGTCTCAAAAGACACTAAAAGTGTGTTGGAATATCAAATAAAAAGTTGTTTGAATATTTTTAAGCATTGTTTATTCATCTCACTAGAATACATTTTTGGTATTAGATATATGTTACATAACATAAACAATAGATTAAACAATAAATGCATATTGGTAACCACTTTCCAAATTGTCATACCATCCTTTCGGGTAAGAGAGTACACTGTTGTCATCTTTTTACAGATTCCCCTGAATGTCATTTCTACAACTTTTTCAATTTGCAGAAAGACAATTGGTACCATAACCTATTTAGCTCTCTTTAGCATCGTTGCTTAAAGGAGCAATTCATGATTCTGACGTGACAAACACCTCACCTCTTTTTAAGCTAAATAAAAGAAGAGAACAACATAAACTTATGCTGAAAATTTCAATTACTTCCGACCATTCCTTTTCAAGTTACAAGCTTTTCAGCATTTAAAGAATCTCCATAGGCTACTTTGTTACAATTTCTGTCGGGGCCCCGACAGTAATTAAAGAAAGACACACTTTCTCACTTATCTCGAAAATGCCAGCACATACGAAAGAATTGTTTGGGGATTGTTACCTTAACCAGTCAAAGATTCTTCCTACCTATAAAGCTCAAAATTGATAGAGGTGACCTTGATGATGAAAAGTGGATCATGAATTGTACTTTCAAACTATACATGTGTTATAATTACATTGGCCCTTCTGTACTGCTGTACTTTGACCATCAAGTTCCTTTAAAGATAATATATATTAAGAGTTAAGTCAAACAGGAAAATCAGAATACAGTACTCGTTTCCAACAGGTTATGTATATACGTCCAGATGACTGCGTCAATTCAACGTCGTCTTTGAATAACAAAAGTCACATATCATGAACTTGATGAAGGGATATTTCAATTACGTTTTGTTTCTATTAAAAACAGTACTTTGATATTTAAGCTAGTACACTTTATCATGTTTTCGCTTATCAACAACGCAGGTCAGTTAGTGGATAGTTGAGAGATAATTGCAGCCGTAATGATAAATGACCATGATAATTGTAATGATAACGATTAAAGCCGTCATACCTGAGTAATAAGCGTTGTTTTACTTTTAGGAATCTTGAAGCAAGACACCCTTATTTCTTACGTAAAAGGAAGCCAATCAAATTTCGATATAATTACAATGTCTGAGTTCCGGTACGCCGTTTCTCCGTTTTACATAACCCTGTTGCAATACCATTAGTTACAGAATCAGCTGTTCCTTGAAGGTGTGTAAAATTAAAATACGTAGAATTTATCAATATTATGTTTGCAAATATTTTAGATGCATTTTATCTTAATTATCGACTTTCATAGGTGTATGCTGATTTTTCTATCACACAGCCTGGAAGGTGTTCGAATTTAGCTAGAAAAGGGATATTGTGCATTAAATGTCCAAATCTTGTATTGTCGTTTTGGTGGTTTAGTAAGCTGAAATAGGATAACTTTCATTACAAGAACCGTATGTATTATTAATTTTCAAAATACATTTAACACGATATTATTGAAAAAAAATACTTACCAACTAAAACATATTGAACAATTCACAATGTGCATTGGACACTTTTTTAACATACCAAAGAATTTGAATGCTCATTTTAGAGAATAACGATTATGCAAACAAACAAACAGACAGACAATTAAAACATCCTGCAGATGTATAAGTACGATGGAAATCAGAATAATTTGTTACCATTTAAATAAATGCCACATCAGTTGAAAATAGGACATAACCTGAACTTAATAATTGATGTCTTTTGATGTGAAATCAATTAATTACAAATAATGTTGTGGAACATATTATACATATCTTATTATTTACGAGTGATCATGTTGTCCTACTGTATGACTTGTATACAACCAAAATCAAGATATTTAAAACAAGTTTTTTTTTTGTTACCAATAATTATTTGACGCAAATAAATCATTGTACACCCACCTATCTATTGGAGTAATAAACCCTCATTTTTTGAACAAAACTGGATGATGATGCAGCATATGTACAATGCTCTTTTAAGTGAAATCCGTACGACATTGTATCGGTTATATTGGACATGACATCTCTCGGTTTTGTTTCCTTTATTTATATACAGACTTGAACAACCTATATAGATGAGAACACCCTTCAGTGTTCCCTCCGGCACTCGTTTGATGTATATGTAAGTAGTGGTAAGGTACACCATCAGGGACATTCACACTACCAATAAAGCAATGGCGAGTAATTGCGAGCCATAAACCTTCATTGTTAATCATTTCTATCAATTTCGAGCGCTAATTATTTTGCATGTTTCTTAAGTGAGTGATTATCTAGGTATTCTGTACCTGGACAACTTAGATCTCCTGAATAATTTAAAACGTTATGCCTTGTTTGTTCAACAATAAATTGGTTGATTTGGGCACAAGTAAAGTATAAGTTTTATTTTGTATCTTGAAAATGAAATGTTATTTGTAAGATTAACGACCATTCTAGTACATGTATTAACACAAAAATTCGCTTCATTGTGTTGATATTACTTGTTAAATATTTTGTAATGCTCAGTTAAATTTTTGATTTTTATGTTGTGAACACAATACGTATTCTAAGCCCTATGCCTATTATTTGTAAGGGAGCAATGTCACATATAATCTGATCAAGAAAAAGAAAATCCTTTCAAGAACCCAACCGATCGGCGGTATCACTATTGGAAAGGACTCATACTGACCTGGGAAAAGTCGAGTCATATAAGAGCCCCAAGGGTAGATGCCATCAGGGATTTTGTAGAGAATATAAAGTTACAAATCAAAGATGCTGTAAAACCAAGGATAAGTTGTAATGTATCTTCTTGATGTGGGCAGTATCCTTTATGACAGGTTCTGCAAAGGCTGTGTTTTACCGTTGTTATTTTTTAGATAAACGTTCATGAATATGTCACCAATAAATTTCTCGGATGAGTTTGTTTGATTTGGAATGTTAACGCAAATGAACAAATACATAATGAACATGACGGTTATTTTACTGTTTTACGTACCAAACGGCCTATTTTAATGCCATTGAAAGCTACATAAAATATATGCTCCCTCCATGAGACTTCCATGATAATTTTACAAATATGAAGGTGGTAAAGGTGCTTTAATAAACAAGAATTTATTGTTTTTTACAGAACCTCTTTAATGGTGGTATAATGAGGTATGGAGATTTGTTTTTCTCTTTCAACCTGAGAGAGGTAATAGTCACAACTAATTTTATGTCATTGCCAAGTTTAAAACATTTGATGTCAAAGTTCGCTACCTCCCATCGATGTCGGGATAAATTTTATTTAATTTTGATTAACTGCTCCTTTCACTTCAATAGTAGAATTTTTCTATAAGTCTCGGAAATTCTGCTGATTTTTGAAAGAATGGCCAAGACTTGCTACTGATATTTATGACTCGTGAAATCGTGAAATGAATATTAACAACTATAATGATTCTGTAGATTGCGATACGCCTGTACTTTCTGAATGAGAGACATTTGTCTTCTGACAAACGAGTTCACTCATTAATCCAATCGTTTCAACTAAATTGTTCTCATTACTGGAAGCTAGTAGGATTTGTTTTCACGTCTGGAAAATTGTCCCGACTCGGGAGAAAAATGTCAAAAAGAATGATAAGATTCGCTACGAATATTGACGACTCGTGAAATGAATATTAGCATCCATGATTCCCATTTCTGTTGCAATGCACCTGCACTTAGTGAATTAGAATTCTGTCTTCTGATACGTTCCTCCGTCAAAAAGAATAGAAAGATTTACTACGGATAATGATGACTTGCAAGTGAATATTAGAACCCATTTAATGATTTCGATTTCTGTTGCATCTGAGAAATGAAATTTGTCTTTTTTTAGTTCCCCATCAAGCCTTTTCATTATAACGGAGTTGTTCTCGTCGCTTGAGTGTTGAGGCAACGTGCATTACACGAAAGATTAATTTTGAACACGAATTGGGTAATCTACATAGAATACTTACTAATCTATAGATATTACCGGGGATATTAATGCACGTGTACATTTTTTTTTGTAAGCAAACTTGTGATGACTCACCCCGAAAGGGGGGATTTTGCGACGGAACACTTTTCGAGAAACTGATGAAAATAGGCAGCAAAAAATAAAGAAAATAATAAGAATTTCAAGGAGATTTTCTGTTGTAAAATGTAATATCCTTGATTAATTTCATTAAGTTGGTTGTAATTTTAAATCTTAGAAAATGCTGTAACAAATGAAATGATAAAATCAAAATTGATATCATCTTCAAAGTCCCCCCTTTCGGGGTGAGCCATCACATTTTTTTCTCAACTTTTGAAAAATCAGCATACTAATATTTGTAAATGTAATTCCTTTTCAGTAGTCCGTGTCCACTAGTCCATGTAAGCCTATTGTGCGGTCTCTTCATATATACAAAACATTTGGAGGCGGGAAAGTTACAATTTTGTAAACATTTTACGGGCTATTACGATTTATTATGCTACTTACCGTGAAATTCATTTTTTGTAATCTTATAATGGTCAACAACAGAAAATAGAGTATTTTGAGACAAAATGTTTACCTAAGTAACACTTAATGATACATCACCAACAAACAAAGAATAACCCTAGACTACTTCGCTACGTACTTCTGATGATGAAAATATCAGTCACTTAAAAGATTATTATTTGTATCTGATTAATATTTATTAAACATTCATCAGTCATTCATTATGTCAAGTTTTTGCCTACTTATTACCTACAAATGTCAGAATATCGCAATTTTGGCATAAATATTAGTAGAGTCTTTGAATCATACATAATCATCTTTAAATGATTTTACTTGCACGAACACTTTCAAAATGTCGTCAACAGACTAAATTGATTTTGTTCAAATTCTAACAGATTGCAGGGCTAATACCAATGACACAGAATCTGCACGGGCCACACACAGACCAATAATGGATGAGAGAGACAGTATTGGTTTTAATGAAAAGGTAATTATAGTTTGAGCAGAAAGGACGCTGAAGTTAAGTCGTTCTGCTAGAAGAAATGACACTACCCAACTATTCTTATTAAATTAGATCTGTAATCACTGTAAATCTGTGTAGAAATTCTCTTGATTTTGACGGGAATGTCAAAAAAGATTGCTACAGACAGTAATTCTTGAAATAGATATTCAAATCCACACTAATTCCCAAATTGAAATACACTCGCACTGTGTGACTGTGTGAATAAGAAATCCTCTTCTAATAAGTTCCCCCATCAAACCGTATCATATGACGAAACTATCATCCTGACTTGAGTATTGAAGCAAAGTATAATTCATATGTAAGACAAGTTAATTTGCTACACGAATTGGGTCATCCACGTGGGATACGCATTACTCTACATATCAGTGCATAGTAGTTATACCTGCACGTGTATTAGTATGAGTATCTGAAAGTAGCTGATATATTCCCGCATCAAATTGAAATGCCACAATAAGGAGAACAAATTTAACGCTGTTAGAAATTAATTTACTTCTTTCAAAAAACCGTGTTTGTACTTAAATAATTATCTATGATGAAGAAATGCTGGTGGAATCTGTCATCTAGATGGGACACTTTATATGCAACCAGATTATATATAATCTGCTCCAGACCAAAGTTGTTGTGATGTAATCATTAATATTTCTCAGGACAATAAGGTAAAAATAGCTGGTTGCCTATCCGCTTCCAATTCTACCAAAAAAGTGCTTTTACTGCATAAGATGTTAGACATTTGGTAAGGGTAGTTAAATCAGAATGCAGTCGATTTTGACCTAAAGGGCGAAAGTTTGAAATTTACCTTAAACCTTTTAGTATTAGATTGTCAGACCCATGTCATTAAGATATATCAACATGGCGACTTTCCAGTAATCATTTTTTAATGTGCCTTTTGTATTTTCATTAACTCTACGTTTTGATAGTAAATTTCGATGATGGTTGCATTTTTCATGATATCAGTTCGGCGGAACTCACAATTCGGATACGTATCTGAATTTGGACCCACGTATCAAAATTCTGATACCCGTATCAGAATTAGGATATGGAGGGGTATCCGAATTCTGATACGCCTGTTGTTGCGCAGGTAACAAATCGATAGCGCAAGCTGGTAAGTACATGTAGAACATCTTTCGTGAAAATGTGATAATTTTTCCATCTGTGCAATTCCAGCGGAACAGCTTCGAAATAATGTCCTGATCACAGAAAGCAAAATAATTTGGCCAAAACTTTATAACAGATGATGATAATGTTATTTACTTTTGTACATACCACTATGGTGCGCGGCGAAGCTGAATATTTATTTCAGCTGATAAATAAAAAATGAATGTTACTGTTTTTCCATAATTGATCAAAGCGCTTCACTTTTATTCCGTTACCACTAGAATACAGCCAGCTGCCTATTTTTAAATAGGCAGCTGGCTTAAAAGCGCTCAATGTCAGTATTCCTAGAAACTCCCCATATAACGCTTGGGTCGACGAGGCAAGTGTGATAAAGTGATTTGCCCAGGTTCACAACACGTTGGCACCAACGGGGCTCGAACTCTCAACCTCGTTTATGAGTCCTGCCGATTTCCGCTAGACCACACATGCCCACATATCCCGTTTATCCCGTTTCAGCAGATACGGGCATCAGAATTTTGATACGGGGTATCTAAATTGAGACACGTATCCGAATTGTGAGTTCCGCCGAACTGATATAATTAGAAAATGCGGATTTCAGTTCTCTGCTTTAAAAAATGCCAGAAAATATATAAAGAGATAAGAAGTTTAAATCGTAATGCGGTCGATGGCTAAAAAGGTAAAAGTACAAAATTTTACCCTAAAACCTTTAATATTGGGTTGTAAGGCTTCAGACCTATGTCAATAAGATATATCAAAATGGCGATTGACATTTTTTCATTGTGCATTTTTGTTTAATAAACTCTACGTAATGAGGAAAATATTTGCAATATTGATTTAAAAAAAAAGAGAAGATGGGTTTAAGTTCTCTGCTTAGATTAAGAGAATTGATATAGGAGTTTGATTCCACCACAATGAACAATATAACATTTATTTCTTTTCTGTTCACCACACTTTGAAAACATTAATATTAATTGAACAAGATATATCAAAATGGCGACTTTCTAGGAAATCTTATTTTCAGTGTGCATTTTAGTTTTCATAAACTCTACTGTTGCAACCATTTGTAAAAACGCGGATTGAACTTTTCTGCTTAGGCTAAGAAAATAGAAAATTGTTCGGCGGTGTTGATCCGACGTTTTCACATTAAAAGATATCATTATACCGTCTTTCAATGGGTAAAAACAATTTACTCTTTAGTGTCCTTGATGTACATTAGCTGTTTAAATCAGACTATAAGTTGAAGACTACTTGCATCGAGCTTTGTGGTTCAACATTATACCAACTTTTCGGGTTTCTTTCAAAACATTTTAGAATGTAACATTGATGAATGAAAATGGAGGGTATAAAATAACATTGAAAATGGCTATTAAAATGGAATTTTACCATTTTTTCCCTAATCCCAACTCCAATTGCTATTTCTCATAAAACAGGCTGAAGAGAAAATTATGATTATTCTCTAACGTTATATCTATATTAGTACTATTCTACGTTTATACCTCAAGGCTAAGTACGTGAGTACTCAATTTGTCTTAAGATATTGTCGTCATTTCAAATTAATAAATTCCACAGTGATAAAAGTTAGGTAATGACTCAACGTCGTTTATAAAAATTCCAATTCTGTTCACAAGTTCAAAGGCAGACGAGGTTTGTTCTGACATATTTTAGACATTATTTGACTCTGTCTAGAATTCATTGTTATTACAAACTCGAAAAAATATCATAATGTCGGAAATACGGAATGCTTTATGAATATCTAGCGTCTAGGTATACATATTTATCTAAATAATGTCTAATGAAATTTTTATGTGCATGTGCAAAAGGATTTCATTCGTCAAAGAGCGATTTTTTATTGCATTAATTATCGGTTGCCATTTTTTTTTTCTTATCATCAACTAGCGAAATTAATGCTCTGTTTTGAATTCAGTGTTTCCTACAACTGTTGCCAAATAGCTTTTTTCAATAATTATTATTCATTTATTTCAGCAGTGTATTTCAATATGCTTTGCTTCTTATGAGTCAATTCTCATTGAAAATTCTTTCTGGAAAGCAATTTTCTTATTTTTAGCTCGACAATTTGGAAATCGGTTTTATTAATAATTTTTTTTTTGCTTTTTATGAAATGTACCGATGCATAAAATGATAAGAAGAGGATAAATGCAACGATCCCGGTGACGTAATTCGTAGAATATGAGTAGTCTCGTACAAAAGAGCAGAAGTCGTGAGTTTCAAAATTGAATTTATTACATATTTTAAGTCACATCTCAAATGATAAATATGCCATACTTTCATTCTTAATTTTCTATATAGAGATCAAAATGAAAGGCTGACCTCACAAATTTGCCGCATAGTTAGCTGTCGAAGTAACTATGTAATAGTCTGGGCTATTGTAGCATCCGTTCCAAAACTATACACAGTACACAGTAACTACGTAAAACTTCTTAAGCGCTTAAGGGCTTTTTGAATGTTGAATTAAAAGTGATGACATGAGCCACGCGAACAGTTTGGGCCAGTCGCCGGGAAAATTCGACAACAAATAGGCACGAAAAATGTTTTAACTTTCCGCTCATTTTGCCAGAGCAACCCACATTTACTCATCATTCTCCATTGGTGATTTTCCGCTCACTTTGTCGGAGCACCCTCATGTTCAGTCTGTTTGGGAATGTTATACGCTATATACTTCCATCTTGAGCATTTGATGTTAATGGGCATATTTACATCGAGCAAATACCATCATAAGGGAGAAATTGTTTAAGGAAATGTAACTCAATATCTAACAAGGGGAAAATCTTATATCAATTTACAAATCTCGTCTCATATCATGCACTGACTAGACTTTATCAGCAGTCACGTGTATAATCAGGGTTAATACAGCTCTGTTGGCTAAAGTCACGTCGCTGTAATTATGTTTCACCTAGTACATGATGGTAAATTGAATTTCAATTATGATCTACAAAACTGAAAAGAAGTATCTTGCTGGACTTAAATAGAGCAATGGAACTATTTGTGCGTGTCAATGAGATTTGATTTAGGTAACTGATTTAAAACATCGTAATTAACAAAATTGTAAAACACAATTTAAGTTTCAAGCGAGTTCAGCCGATTTTCAGCCGGATTTCTTTGATAACTAATAAGCTGTATTGTATGTGTATGAAGTTAGTAATCGTTTTGGAAATTTATTACAATTTAAACTTGCAAAATATTAAACATTATTGACAATTCTTTTATGAGCAACCTGCAAGTATGATAATTAGTGTCGGATCGGCCGATTCCGATCTTAGTTTCAAATCGGCTGAATCCGATTCGGATCCTATTCTAAAAGCGAATGTTACAACGAACAATAAATTGCCGACATTAAGGCAATATTGGTGAATCCATCGTATCATGTGATTGTCATAATCAATTCCAAGCAAAAATATGTAAAGGTTTTGGTATTTTGATGTTACCTGGTGGTTATGGTAAGTCTGGTTGTTAATAAAAGATAGAATTAACATGACTTTTTGCACTTTTCCTAGGGTCCGTTGAATCGGTTTGTTGGCTCGGTAGAATATAGATTTGTCGTAATTCCGATTCAAATCTGATAATCTTAAAATCGGTCCGATTCCGAACCATCCGATCAGATTGTTCAGACACTAATGATGATTATGCGAGATGTATTCCGTGCTTTACTTTTTATGCAGTTTAGATTAAGTCTTTCTTATGGAATAACAAATAAATAAAATAAACCCGAAAATACCCAAAGAAATTCTAAAAACCCTTCCATTATTGATAACCAAAAAAGGTTTCAAAAATGTATGGCAACACGTAATTTATTAGACGCTGCATATTCAATCATGCCGAATTGTCCACATAGCTCTTGAATGATGAAGCAACATGTTATGTCTTTGTCACGTATTGTTTGCGGAAATGTTGAACACGAATTGGGTCATCTAGAAACATGTTAAATATTGGAGTTCCTATTACCCCAGATATTTTCATACAATCATGACAATATCGCACATACATGATCTGCATAACAACGAAGCAGACATAAGATAACAAGCAGTTAAGGAAATGTATAGATTGAAGGTCCAAATACAACTTTCAAGTAAATTCTGACATAACAATATAGTTTCACTCTAGGCTATTTCTATTCTCTCTATTCCTCTCCATTCTTTATTTTTTCTACAATTTCTTCCATTTACTCGTCGACACTTAATTCTGGAAAGTTTCTGCTACGGAATGTAGAGTAGTTAATACCAAAATCAATGATAATGAGGTTGAAAACTTTACACCAAGTAGACCCTTTTTATGTTTGGGAATATTTTGAAGAATGAAGTTTAGGAATTTGGGAAAACAATAAGTTGGCAACAGTTCCTTATTCTAGCTCGTTGTATCGACCATTGTGTGACATACATCACAAGTTCGCCTATATTGGGTTAAAACCAGATATGCCTATAGTATTGCATTGACATTTCACAACAGCTGATGTAAACGCTTCCGTATATTTATGGCATTTAGGAGCCAAACTGAAGTTTAATGACGACATGGTGGGAAGTAAATTAAAGTATTCATCAAACTATCTCCGACAGCATAAATACTTAATGCAATGAAAACATTTAAACTTTGTTTTTACCAGTTATATTTACCTGTCATTTTAACTTTCTTATTTTTTTTGTTAATGCTGCTCCAATAAAGCCAATAATTTTTACTCACCAAGTTTGCATGAACTTTATTAAAATTCGGTTGTTCAAAAATATTCCAGCTATTTTGTCTTCAAAAGCTACGTAAAATTTGATGGGTGTACTATTTGAGGTTCATATGTTGCCCGGATATGTTGCACCCCCAATATTGAAAATCTTGGCACGCCACTTGTCCCCATGAAATTAAAAATCGTCATTTTGAAAGATATGAAGCTGAAATTTACAGGACACATTAGAACTACCATTTTCCTTCCTGATAAGAGAATTTATCTTCATAATAACCGATATTTAGCTTTTATAGCAAAATGTTTACAAAATTTACAACTTACAAAATTATTAAAAAAAATGGAGATAAATGAAAGTTTGAATGTTTTTCTACGATCTAAATGTACAAACAAAAATGGTAGATATGATTTGAGACATTTGGGTGATCATATTAGACAAGGGTAAGTTTAACAATTAAAATACACTAATATTGTTGTTTTTCTTTTCATTTCTGTTCACCAGCATGACCATTTGAAATGAACTAGAAAAGGGACACTTGGAGACTGGACTACAGTCGTTATTCCAAAGAATCTGGGGAAATTATTCCTTGTACCTGGCATATTTTTGAAACATATTATATACTTCCTCGAGCTACTAAGCAAGCTCTCGGTCTAATTTTCAGACGATGAAAAATTAGAAAACTCGACTGACTCTATACGGTCGTGGTTTAAAAGGTGGTGCTAATACGTATATCGCAATATCGTGCTTGTATCATGCAACATTGCATTCAGCTGTTGAGAATCGTCACTGTCTTTTAGTTTCAATTTCAATGTAATTCATTCTTATTTTGTGTAATACTTTGCCATTGATGTTAAAAATATTCCAACTCTTCGCATAAAGCTGGGAAAAACAAAATTAAAAATGCATGTCAACAAATTTTGACACCAATGTGTTTGAACTTTTTACTCCTCATATTAGGTAGTCATAGTGAAAAAAGGGACCTGGTATGAAGAAAATGAGGTTGAACCATTATTATTTCACTACCTGTTCATATACCGAAATGCCAGCTGATTTTACCCCCAACATAAAAGTACTTGTGACGTATCCTACGTTTTTGACCAAAGCACTACGATGTGCGCAGGATTTCACAAGTGCCCGTAATATCTTGTTGACATTAGACCGTTTTTCAGGATAGTAATCAATTGCTTTCATTGCTTTGATTAGTTTACAACAGCTGCAGTATAAATGCTTCTGCATCTTTCGCGTTCAGGAGCCAAAATAAAGTCTAATGACGACATGGTGGGAAAAAAATTGAAATATTTATTCAATTACCAACTGGATTAACGCTTTGTAGGAAAACAATATTAAACCTGCTCTAGAGGGACCCATCGCTTCAGTGTAGATCAATCTTTTTGAAAGAAAAGTTTTTTCTATTAGAAGTATACAAGGCAAAATACCAAATTCACATGATCATGATAGCACCCCGCCATTTTTCATTTGTTATATATATAATTAGGCGTTAAACGAAAAAAGTGTTTGAAATGAGAATCTGATTCTGATTCTGAAAACAATATCTAAAAACAGTAAAAATTTAAATCACCTTCCTCATCAATAAATGGTTCGAAAATCTACTGTCTACATGCATGACATTTACAATCCCAATTAGAAAAAAACACCGTATCTTCGTAAATTTAGCTCAATTTTATATCTTGCAAAGGCAAAACTTTCATATATGTGACCAACCATCTCAAAGGAGCCGTAAATATGGCAAACTTCATTTTGCGCTACCGGTGAAACTACATATCAAGGTCGTAATTTGCCGAAATTGATTTATTGACAGATTCATATTCATTGTGCTTAATAATACTTCAAAACACCAGCAAAGTTTCATTTGAAGAAAATCGGAAATATGAGATAAATCTGTATATTTTGAGGACGATCAACAGAAATATAGGGTTTACGGATCTTTGAACGCGTTTATCTCAGTTATATATTTTCCTTCCTGACAACCTTTGACGGACAATAACGTGACGTATGTAAATTGAGTGAAAGTCATTGAGGTGTCATTTTAATTCTTTTAACATGTTCTTTGTGAATAATTGAATTAGCGAAAATGACAAGAGACTGCATTTATGGTTGGTTTGGGCAGGACGGTCTCATATTCGAAATATAAAACAACCAAGTGCTAATGGAGATCACATTCTATTAAAAACGTTCCATTGCATGCATAAGATTTCCCAAGGTGGTCGTAAATTGGTATGTTATCACGTGAAATGGTATAAAAATGTATATTCACACTATTTTACCGTGGTAAATTAATATGACGGCAATCCTGACCATAGTTTCAATATCTTACAAGAAAGTTTGTGTTTCAGGAATCCATCAATATCCCCTCCCTGGCCCCATCACCACCATCATTAGACACGTAATTTATATTTGCATATCGAAGTAAAACCACAAAAGGAAATATGTTGCACTATTATATACAGCATCTGCCTTTGCGCATGCTGTTCAGAAATTGATTTTCCCGTTAAAAATACAAATTGGGATAAAATGTCTACGGCAGTTTTCTTTACTCATGAATGAATTGACATTTACACGTTTTTTCAACGATTTTTATTAAAGCCCGTGTCAATATACTGTATTCTGAAAAAGTTGACATTTAAAACTTAACCGGTTGAATAAAACATGGCTTCTGATGAGATAAGCAGGGATATATTTTCGATTTGCTAAATTCCTTACGGAAGATTTTTTCGAGTTTTTATAACATTCATTTATATGATAATCATCAGTGAATAAACGCTATGTAACTTGCCAATACATTTTTTCCAATTTTAAATAGATTGGTTTTAACGACTGTAAAGTAAAAATCTGGAAATAGTATAATACGCTATGGTATACAGGTACTCTGATGGTTGAGTGAAAAACACGATATTGTCATCGCACATTATTGTATAGCATATACTTAATAAGCAAAAACTAGAAAGTCTATGGAGTTTTATTTACAGTTTATGTGTGCATTTTATAACAAATAGTTTGGAAGAATTATCTAAGGCAAGCATAAATCGAGTACGTCACTGAGAAAACATAAAGCAATAATAGTAGTACCGAGAAAAAACATTTGATTCGCAGTTTTTATATCTTCCAAAAAGATTGCGTTTGATCACTGAAAAAGAGATGTAAAACACTTTATGCTGTTACAAGACATTCCTCTTTTTATGTGGCATTTGAACAATGCAACAGCATCAACTTTCACTTGACATTTGAACGATGCAACGGTGTACATCTCATTTTAATTATCCGTTTAACTGTTTAATATCTCATCATTTTGCGTAATGCCGATTGTAACCCGATGAATTGCTCAGCAGTATTCTAATACAGTCAATTAACCGAATGACTTTCCTTCTAATGCAATTACATTATCACCAGAGTAACATGGATTGTATAAGAATATGACAATATTGCTTTTATGTATCCTAACTAAGTTACGACGTCATATATAGTTTACAGGTGTACTTTAAATGTCTTACATAGTGTCTCTTGTGACCTGACATCATTTGTTGCTCTTGTATAGCAAGATATTGTAACCGTCATCGTCAATACAAAATTTGAAGCCTTGCCAAACTGGGGGGAAAACATAAAATGCTGACCAAACCTCTCTGAAAGAGCCCTCCGTGACTTGTTATTATATAATGTGTATTGATCTGGTTTAAAGTATTGGCATGATAAGACCAAAAGCTAGCTAATCATGTTATTGGTAAGTAGTTAGTTCCGATGATATTAGAAATTCGACCTTGGTAGTTATTTTTTACTATGCTCAGCTTCAATGGCCCGTATCTCGTAATTTACAATGCCGACCTTAATGTACCTTTAGATATGACGAGGTACATATACGTATTTATATGACTGTTCTGCTTTACCATACCCTCTATTATGTTTTTGCATACTAATAAAAGACAATGTTCAAGCTAATTTAGCTATACTTGCACCACAAATGATGTCAGGTCACGAGGGACGCTAAAAGGCATTTACTTTACACCTCTAGATTATGACGTAGTTACTTTGTTAGGAAACACAAACAGCAATACAGTCATGTTATCAGACAAACAATGTTATTCTAATGGTAATTTTATTGCATTAGAAGGAAAGTCATTATGGTTAATTGACTGTATTACTGTATATTGATAACTTGTTAGCTATTCATCGAATTACAATCTACTTCACGTAATTTGGTGATGATATATTAAGTGGAAAATTAAGACTAGTTTCTTTTCCATTTTTCAATGCCGCATGGTTAATAGATTTTTTCTAAAACAACGTAAATTGCTTTACATCTCTCTATCAATGATTGAGTGATCTGTTTCGTGTGATGTAACGTATGTTAACCAAAGTAGATAAATTGATATTAAGAAAACCCTACGTGTTGAATTCCAATTGTGATTTTTGATACAAGGTTCGAAAACTTATAGCCCCAACAGTAATTAAAGAATGGCACATTTTCTCACTTATCTCGAAAATGCAAGCACATATTAAGGAATTGTTTGGGGATTGTAATCTATACCAGTCAAGGATTCTTCCTAGCTAAATTTTGATAGAGGTGACCTTGATGATGAAAAGTGGATCATGAATTGTACTTTCAAACTATACATGTGTTATAATTACATTGGCCCTTCTGTACTGCTGTATTTTGGTCATCAAGTTACTTTTAAAGATAATATATATTAAGGGTTAAGTAAAACAGGAAAAATCAGAATACCGTACTCGTATCCAACAGGTTATGTATATACGTCCTGAGGACTGCGTCAGTTCAACGTCGTCTTTGAATAACAAAAGTCACATATCATGAACTTCATGAAGGGATATTGCAATTACGTTTTGTTTCTTCTAAAAACAGTACTTTGATATTTAAGCCAGTACGCTTTATCATGTTTTCGCTTATAAACAACGCAGGTCAGTTAGCTATATAGTGTGATAGTTGAGAGATAATTGCAGCGGTAATGGTAATGATAAACGACCAAGATAATTGTAATGATAACGATTAAAGCAGTCATACCTTAGCAATAAGCGTTGTTTTACTTTAAGGAATCTTGAAGCAAAAGACTCTTATTTCTTACGTAAATTGAAGCCAATCAAATTTCGATATAATTACAGTGTCTGAGTTCCGGTACGCCGTTTCCCCGTTTTACATAACCCTGTTGCAATACCATTAATTACAGAAACAGCTGTTCCTGGAAGGTGTGTAAAATTAAACTACGTAGAATTTAACAAAATTATGTTTGCAAATATTGTAGATGCATTTTATCTTAATTATCGATTTTCATCAGAGGATAATGGCCGTACTAGTGATCCAGATGATGCTGATGATCCAGATATCCTGATGTGTGAGGTGGAACAAGCAGTCAAAAGACTCCGGAATGGGAAATCTCCAGGAATAGATAACATCCAGGCTGAGTTGTTGAAGGAAAGTGACACAGAGGGAATTGCAGTCATCCACAGACTTTGCAATAAGATTTGGAGAAGCAAGGTATGGCCGGAAGATTGGAAAAGGGCAGTGTTCCTACCTCTACCAAAGAAAGGAGATACAAGGGAGTGTGCCAATAATCGTACCATTTCACTCATTTCGCATGCTAGCAAGGTACTGCTATACATAATGGCAGAAAGAATCAGGATACATCTAGAAAATGAGTTACCACCAGAACAAGCAGGGTTTAGAAAAGGAAGAGGAACTAGAAATCAAATTGGAAACCTGAGGAGTCTAGTGGAGAAAAACATGGAATTCCAGCAGCCTTTATTTCTCTGCTTCATAGACTACTCTAAGGCATTTGATTGTGTCCAACATGGAAAGCTGTGGAACATCATGATTGAGATGGGCTTCTCGACACATATAGTAAACCTAATCCGGACCCTATATATACAAGAAGCAACTGTGAGGACAGAGTCAGGAGATACTGATTGGTTTACCATTGGCCAAGGAGTCCGCCAGGGATGCATTTTGTCACCGTACTTATTTAATATATATGCTGAGTACATCATGCGGAATGCACTTGATGGTTTCTCCGGTGAAGTGTCAATAGGAGGTCGACAACTAAACAATCTTAGGTATGCCGACGATACCACTCTTATTGCAAGAACAGCTCCTGAACTTCAAAACCTCATCGACAGAGTGAAGAGCACAAGTGAAGAGTACGGACTGTTCCTTAATGTTAAGAAAACAAAGGTCATGATTTATGGTGGCAGTCCAATCCAACCAGTGAAGGCACTTTCAACTTTCTTGGATCAGTCATTGTGGATGAAGGAGGCAGCTCCCAGGAAATTAGAAGACGTTTGGCAATGGCTAGGACAGCTGCTACCGGACTTGATGACATCTGGAAAGACAGAGGAATCACCATAACAACAAAGAAAAGCATTATGAGCGCCCTGGTATTCCCGATTGCCACATATGGGTCTGAGACATGTGCATTGGACACTTTTTTAACATACCTAAGAATTTGATAGCTCATTTTAGAGAATCACGATTTTGCAAACAAACAAACAGACAGACAATTAAAACATCCTGCAGATGTATAAGCATGGAAAAAAGAGATGAAATCAGAATAATTTGTTGCCAGTTAAATAAATGCATCAGTTGAAAATAGGACATAACCTGAACTTAATAATTGAGTCTTGTGATGTGAAATCCATTAATACAAATAATGTTCTGAAACATATTATATATATCGTATAATGTACGAGTGATCATATTGTCCTACTGTATTACTTGTATACAACCAAAATCAAGATATTTAAAACAAGTTTTTTTTTGTTACCAATAGTCATTTGACGCAAATAAATCATTGTACACCCACCTATCTATTGGAGTAATAAACCCTCAATTTTTGAACAAAAACTGGATGATGATGCAGCATATGTCCAATGCTCTTTTAAGTGAAATCCGTACGACATTGTATCGGTTATATTGGACATGACATCTCTCGGTTTTTGTTGTCTTTATTTATATACAGACTTGAACAACCTATATAGATGAGAAACCCCTTCAGTGTGCCCTCCAGCCCTCGTTTGATGCATATGTAAGCAGTGGTAAGGTACACCGTCAGGGACATTCACACGACCAATAAAGCAATGGCGAGTAATTGCGAACCATAAACCTTCATTGTTAATCATTTCTATCAATTTCGAACGCTAATTATTTTGCATGTTTCTTAAGTGAATGATTATCTAGGTTTTCTGTACCTGGACAACTTAGATCTCCTGAATAATTCAATACGTTATGTCTTGTTTGTTCAACAATAAATTGGTTGGCTTGAGTACAATTTAAATATTAGTTTTATTTTATATCTTGAAAATGAAATGTTATTGTAAGATTAACGACAATTCTAGTACATGTATTAACACAAAAACTCGCTTCATTGTGTTGATATTACTTGTTAAATATTTTGTAATGCTCAGTTAAATTTTTGAATTTTATGTTATGAACACAATACGTATTCTGAGCCCTATGCCTATTATTTGCAAGGGAGCAATGTCACATATAATCTGATCAAGAAAAAGAAAATCCTTTGAAGACCCCAACCGATCGGCGGTATCACTATTGGAAAGGAATCACACTGACCTGGGAAAAGTCGAGTCATATAAGAGCCCCAAGGGTAGATGCCTACAGGGATGTTGTAGTGAATATAAAGTTACAAATCAAAGATGCTGTAAAACCAAGGATAAGTTGTATCTTCTTGATGTGGGCAGTATCCTTTATGACAGGTTCTGCAAAGGTCGTTTTTTACCGTTGTTATTTGTTTTCGATAAACGTTCCTGAATATGTCACCAATAAATTTCTCGGATGAATTTGTTTCATTTGAAATGTTAACGCAAATGAACAGATACATAATGAACATGACGGTTATTTTCCTGTTTTAAGTACCAAACGGTAGGTCTATTTTAATGCCATTGAGAGCTACATAAAATATATGCTCCCTCCATGATAATAGTTTGTAATGGAATAATTTTACAAATATGAAGGTGGTAAAGGTGCTTTAATAAACAAGATTTCAAGTTTTTTACAGAACCTCTTTAATGGTTGTATAATAAGGTATGGAGATTATTTTCTCTTTCAACCCCAGAGAGGTAATAGTCACAATTTTAGTTTAAAACATATGGCCCGTATTTCAGAAAGATGTTTAGCTAAGGCACGGTTCCCAATTCATGACGAAATGTCTTTCGACATACGAAAGGGCTTGACGCCATGACGAAATGTATTTTGAGTCATGACGCAAACATATTTGGAAAAACGCATACCTACCTTCTTTGAAGTAGTATTAATAATAATAGAAACCCTGACGTATTTTTTCAGCACCATTCAATACACTATAATACATCTTTCTTTGAATCATGACTTAATATTTTTCTGCATCATGGTGCAAGATTGCGTCAAACCCTTTCGTATGACTCAAAAGCTTTCGTCATGAATTGTGAACCGTGCCTAAACCATTGTTTAACTGAGCATAAACTGTCCAGGAATGATACGCATCATTGCAGCTTTCAAGCAGAACAGTTCAATGAGTCGTGCTGTTGACGAGAAATAAAACCTTGATTTAGCTAAACACCTTTCTGGAATACGGGCCTTGATGTTTAAGTTCGCTACCTCCCGTCGATGTCGTGACCGTGTAAACGCACCCTTTACAGACCGAGATTACAACTAACTTCTGAAAATGTTGATAGAGTTTGCATAGATGTTGGCATAACTTGAGAAAGAACGTGCGGCGAAAATGACATGAGAAGTCCTCGGTTCAAAAAGGCGAGTTGCAGAAGATCAGACCTACTACAGGTATTGATGACTAGCAAAATAAATGTAAGAATTCTTAATAATTCCTATTTCTATTCACTTACACTGTACAGCAAAGAAATTTGTCTTTTAATAAGTTCCCTCATCAAATCCGATCAGTTGAACAAAATTGTTCTCTTTACCTGAAGCTAGCAGGATTTTTCATAGTCATTCTCCTAATTTTAGAGAAGTGTCCAAAAGAAAAAAACAAGAGTTGTTACAGATAATAATGACTCGCGAAATAAATACTAGAATCCTAAATGATTCATATTTCTAATCTCCTGCGCTTTGTGAATTAGAAAATTCGTCATTTAATGGGTTCCCTCATCAAATACAACCATTTAAGCATTGTTTTCGTTCACTTGAAGCTGGAAAATTATCTTGATCGTGGGGAAAATGTAAAAAAGAAAGCTAAGATTTGCTGATGATATTGATGACTTGTGAAATGAATATTAGCAAATCCAATAATTTTATTTAATTTTGATTAACTGTTCTCTTCACTTAAATGGTAGAATTTTTGGAAATTCTGTTGATTTTTGAAAGAATGTCAAAAAGAATGGCAAGAGTTGCTACTGATATTTATGACTCGTGATATCGTGAAATGAATATTAACAACTATAATGAGTCCTGTAGATTGCGATACACCTGCACTTTCTGAATGAGACATTTGTCTTCTGACAAACGAGTTCCCTCATTAATCCAATCATTTCAACTAAATTGTTCTCATTACTGGAAACTAGTAGGATTTGTTTTCACGTCTGGAAAATTGTCCCGACTCGGGAGAAAAATGTCAAAACGAATGATAAGATTCGCTGCGAATATTGATCACTCGTGAAATGAATATTAGCACCCATGATTCCCATTTCTATTGCAATACACCTGCACTTAGTGAATAAGAATTATGTCTTCTGATAAGTTCCCTCGTCAAAAAGAATAGAAATATTTACTACGGATAATGATGACTTGCAAATGAATATTAGAACCATTTAAATGATTTCGATTTCTGTTGCATCTGAGAAATGAAATTTGTCTCTTTGTTAGTTCCCCATCAAGCCTTATCATTATAACGGAATTGTTCTCGTCGCGTGAGTATTGAGGCAACGTGCAATACACGAAAGATTAATTTTCAACACGAATTGGGTAATCTACATGGAATACTTACTAATCTATAGATATTACCCCAGGGGGTGGGGGGGGGGAGTTCTTCTAAAATTTTGTACGGGTATGTGTATGCCGGACTCCGAAAAACTGACCATCTTTATACTTATTTTTGGCTCAAAAACCCAACCATCAATATACCAATTTTAATGGAAAAGCACCCAATTTTACTCAAATTGGGTGCTTTATTTTGCAAATGTTCCCAAAAGTACCCTATGTATTCATCTGAGATAAAAACCACCCCATTGATATACCACAATCCTGGAAAAATCACCCCAAAAGACAGGCACATATACGTACACCTTGTAAATGTAACCAACGTAACCCTCCCCCGGGGATATTCCTGCACTTGTACACATTTTTTGTAAGCAAATTTGTTTCTCCGCTTTTGAAAAATCAGCATATTTGTAAATGTAATTCCTTTTCATCAGTCTGTGTCCACTAGTCCATGTAAGCCTAATGTGCGGTCTATTCATTATACAAAACATTTGGACGCGGGAAAGTTACAATTTTGTAAACTTGTCTTTAATAGGCTATTACGATTTATTATGCTACTTAACGTGAAATTCATTTTTTGTAATCTTCTAATTGTTAACAACAGAAAATAGATCATTTTTGAGACAACATTTTTACCTAAGTAACACTTAATGATACATCACCTCCAAACAAAGTTTCAAACTATACTACTTTGCTACCTACTTCTGATGATGAAAATATCAGTCACTTAGATTATTATATGTATCTGATTATATTTATTAAACATTATCTTGATTTTGATGGGAATGTCAAAAAAGATTGCTACAGACAGTAATTCTTGAAATAGATATTCAAATCCAAAATGATTTCCAAATTGAAATACACTCGCACTGTGTGAAGAAGACATCGTCTTCTAATAAGTTCCACCATCAAACCGAATCATATGACGAAATCATTCTCCTGACTTGAGTATTGAAGCAAAGTATAATTCATATGTAAGACAAGTTAATTTGCTACACGAATTGGGTCATCCACATGGGATACGCATTACTCTACATATCAGTGCATAGTTGTTATACCTGCACGTGTAATAATATCAGCATCTGAAAGTAGCTTATATTCCCACATCAAATTGAAATGCGACAACAAGGAGAACACCAAATTTAACGCCGTTAGAAATTAATTTACTTCTTTCGAAAAACTGTGTTTGTATTTAGATAATTATCTATGATGAAGAAATGCTGGTGAGGGGAATCTTGGTCGTCTAGATGGGACACTTTATATGCGACCAATATATAAACTGCTCCAGACCAAAGATGTTGTGATGTAATCATTAATATTTCCTAGGAAAATAAGTTAAAAATAGCTGGTTGTCTATCTGCTTCCAATTCTACCAATTCTTAAATTAAATAGTGCTTTTACTGCATAAGGTGTTCGAAAATTGGTAAGGGTAGTTTAAATCAGAATGCAGTCGATTTTGACCTTTTAGTATGATATTGTCAGACCCATGTCATTAAGATATATCAAAATGGCGACTTTCCAGTAATCATTTTCCAATGTGCATGTTTTATTTTCATTAACTCTACGTATTATGATAGCAAATTTTCGATGATGTAGAAAAGAAGTAGAAAATGCGGATTTCAATTCTTTGCTTAAAAAATGCCAGAAAATATATAAAGAGAAGTTTAAATCGTAATGCGGGCGATGGCCAGAAAGGTAAAAATATAAAATTTTACCCTTATACCTTTAATATTAGGTTGTAAGGCTTCAGACCCATGTCAATAAGATTTATCAAAATGGCGACTGATATTTTTTTTTCAGTGTGCATTTTTGTTTTATAAATCTACGTATTGAGGAAAATAGTTGCAGTATTGATAAAAAAAAAGAAGAGAAAATGGATTTAAGTTCTCTGCTTAGATTAAGAGAATTGATATAGGAGTTTGATTCCACCACAATGAAAGTAGCATCACTTGCAGAAAAAGCTAGAATATTGAAACAAAATAAAACTCTTTTCTAAATACATGATTGAACGTATATGAACAATACCGTATAACATTTATTTCTTTTCTGTTCACTACACTTTGAAAACATTAAACATTAATTGAGCAAGATATATCAAAATGGCGACTTTCTAGGTAATCTTATTTTCAGTGTGCATTTTTGTTTTCATAAACTCTACTGTTGCAATATTTGTAAAAAAGCGGATTGAACTTTTCTGCTTAGGCTAAGAAAATAGAAAATTGTTCGGCGATGTTGATTCAACGTTTTCACATTAAAATCATTATAACGTCTTGCAATGGGCATGAACAATTTACTCTTTAGTGTCCGTGATGTACATTGGCTGTTCAAATCGGACTGTAAGTTGAAGACTACTTGCATCGAGCTCTGTGATTTAAAATTATATCAACTTTTCGGTTTTCTTTCAAGAAGTTTTAGAACGTAACAATGATGAATGAAAATGGAGGGTATAAAATAGCATTAAAAATGGAATTTTACCATTTTCCCCCCAAATCCCAACTGCAATTGCTATTTCTCATAAAACATGCTGAAGAGAAAATTATGATTAATCTCTAACGTTATATCTATATTATTAAGATTTAGTACTATTCTACGTTTATACCTCAAGGCTAGGTACGTGAGTACTCAATTTGTCTTAAGATATTGTCGTCATTTCAAATTAATAAATTCCACAGTGATAAAAGTTAGGTAATGACTCAACAGAAGAGGTTTGTTCTGACATATTTTAGACATTATTTGACTCTGTCTAGAATTCATTTTTATTACAAACTCGAAAAAAATTATCATAATGTCGGAAATACGGAATGCTTTATGAATATCTAGCGTCTAGGTATACAATTATCTATATAATGTCTAATGAAATTTTCATGTGCATGTGCAAAAGGAGGATCTATTAAAGAACACCAGATTTCATTCGTCGAAGAGCGATTTTTTATTGAATTAATTATCGGTTGCCATTTTTTTCTTATCATTAACTAGCGAAATTAATGCTCTACTTGGAATTCATTGTTTCCTACAACTGTTGCCGAATAGCTTTTTCAATAATTATTATTCATTTATTTCAGCAGTGTATTTAAATATGCTCTGCTTCTTTTGAGTCAATTCTCATTGAAAATTCTTTCTGGAAAGCAATTGTCTTATTTTTAGCCCGACAATTTGGAAATCGGGTTTTTTTTTTTCGATTTTCATGAAATGTACTCGATGCATAAAGTGATAAGATGAGGATAAATGCAACAATTCCGGTGACGTAATTCGTAATATATAATACGAGTGGTGCTCCTACAAGAGAGCAGAAGTCGTGAGTTTCAAAATTGAATGTATTACATATTTTAAGTTACATCTCTCTCTAATGACAAATATGTCATACTTTCTTTCTTTGTTTTCTATATAGAGATCAAAATCAAAGGCAGATCTCAGAATATCTAATAATACTAAATTGGCCGCATAGTTAGCTGTCGACTTTTAAGGGGACCTTGGAGCACCCTTAAGAGTTGCTCTTAAGTCACATGGATATTCTATAGCATATATTTCACAAGATTTTCTTTTTCATACAAGAAAACACTAAACACTTAAAATTACTTTGGAAAAAGAACGAAAATGATGCACTGCAATAAAGCAGAAATCGGGCTTCAAAGTTAAGTGAATCACTTTAGTGTAAGTTTAACACTTAAGTCTAAGTGCGACACTTACACTTAAGTGTGAGGGAGTTTTATGAATACGGCCCCTTGGTTATTGTTGTATCCGTTTTAAAACTATACACAGCGCACAACAACCACTTCTTAAGCGTTTAAGGGATTTTTGAGTGTTGAATTGAAAGTGATGACATGTGCCACGCGAACAGTTTGGGCCAGTCGCCAGGAAAATACGACAACAAATAGGCACGAAAACAATTTTCCGCTCATTTTGCCAGAGCAACCCACATTTACTGAACATTCTCCATTAAGGAATTTCCGCTCACTTTGTCGGAGCACCCTCATGTACAGTCTGTTGGGGGATGTATTACGCTATGTTCTTCCATCTTGTGCATTTGATGTTAATGGGTATATTTACATCGAGCAAATACCATCATAAGGGAGAAATTGTTTAAGGAAAGGTAACTCAATATCTAACAAGGGGGAAACCTTATATCAATTTACAAATCTCGTCTCATATCATACACTGACTAGACTCCATCAGCAGTCACGTGTATAATCAGGGTTAATACAGCTCTGTTTGCTAAAGTCACGTAGCTGTAATTATGTTTCACCTAGTACATGATGGTAAATTGAATTTCAATTATGATCTACAAAACTGAAAAGAAGTATCTTGCTGGACTTAAATAATAGAGTAATGGAACTATTTGTGCATGCCAATGAGATTTGATTTAGGTAACTGATTTAAAACATCGTAATTAACAAAATTGTAAAATACAATTTCAGTTTCAGCTGTGTTCAGCCGAGTTTCAACCGGATTTCTTTGATAACTAATAAGCTGTATTGTATAAAGTTGGTAATCGTTTTGGAAATTTATTACAATTTAAACTTGCAAAATATTAAACAATATTGAAATTGCTTTTATGAGCAACCTGCAAGTATGATAATGAGTGTCTGGAGATCTTAGTTTCAAATCGGCTGATTCCGATTCGGATCCTATTCTAAAAGCAAATGTTACAACAAACAATAATTTGCCGACATTAAGGCAATATTGGTGAAGCCATCGTATCATGTGATTGTCATAATAAATTCCAGGCAAAAATATATAATGTTCTTGGTATTTTGTTGTTGCCTGATGTTGCCTATCTATAAAAGATAGAATTAACTTGACTTTTTGCACTTTTCCTAGGGTCCGTTGAATCGGTTTGTGGGCTCGGTAGAATATAGATTTGTCGTAATTCCGATTCAGATCTGATAATCTTAAAGTCGGTCCGATTCTGAACCATCCTATCAGATCGATCAGACACTAATGATGATTATGCGAGATGTATTCTGTGCTTTACTTTTTATGTAGTGAAGATTACGTGTTTCTTATGGAATAACAAAGAACTAAGATAAACCTGAAAATCCCTAAAGAAATACTTAAAACCCCCTTCGATTATTGATAACCAAAAAGGTTTCAAAAATGTATGGCAACACTTAATTTCCATATTGCTTAATTTATTAGACGCTCTTGAATGATGAAGCAACATGTTATGTCTTTGTCACGTATTGTTTGCGGAAATGTTGAACACGAATTGGGTCATCTAGAAACATGTTAAATATTGTAGTTCCTATTACCCCAGATATTTTCATACAATATCGCACATACATGATCTGCATAACAACGAAGCAGACATAAGAAAACAAGCGGTTAAGGAAATGTATAGATTGAAGGTCCAAATACAACTTTCTAGTAAATTCTGACATAACAATATAGTTTCTCTTTGGGCTCTAATCCGTAGGCCCCTAGGCTATTTCTAATTAATTTAACCTCTCCATTCTCTATTTTTCTTTAAAAAATCCCATTCACTCGTCGACGTGACACGCCCGTAAAACTTTTAATGAAGTGACAGGAATACAAAAAATCACTATAACACTTAATTCTGGAAAGTGTCTGCTACGGTATGTAGACTCTTTTTATGTTTGGGAATATTTTGAAGAATGAAGTTTATGAATTTGGGAAAACAATAAGTTGGCAACAGTAGGGCCCCTCTTCCTTATTCTAGCTCGTTGTATCGACCATTGTGTGACATACATCACAAGTTCGCCTATATTGGGTTAAAATCAGATTGCATGTAAGTAGTCAATTGCTTAGTAGTATTGCTTTGATTATTTCACAACAGCTGATGTAAACGCTTCCGTATGTACTTATGGCATTTAGGAGCCAAACTGAAGTTTAATGACGACTTGGTGTGAAGTAAATTAAAATATTCATCAAACTATCTCCAACAGCATTAATACCTAATGCAATGAAAACATCTAAACTTTTTTTTGTCAAGGCTGTTCCAATAAAGCCAATAAGTTTTATTCACCAAGTTTGCATGAACTTTATTAAAATTCGGTTGATCACAAATATTCCAGCTATTTTTTCTTCAAAAGCTACGTAAAAATTATGGGTGTACTATTTGAGGTTCATATGTTGGTCGGATATGTTGCATCCCCGTTATTGGAAACCTTGGGGCTACTTGTCCCCATGAAATTAAAAATCATCATTTTGAAAGATATGAACCTTACAGGACACATTAGAACTACCATTTTCCTTCCGTATAAGAGAATTTATCTTCATAATAACCGATATTTTGGAGCTTTTATAGCAAAATGTTTACAAAAGTTACAAGTTACAAAATTATAAAAAAAAATGGGGATAAATGAAAATTAGAATGTTTTATACATTATCCGATCTAAATGTACAAAAAAATGGTGATATGATTTGAGACATTTGGGTGATAGTAGACAAGGATAAGTTTAAAAATTAAAATAAACTAATAATGTTGTTTTTCTTTTCATTTCTGTTCACCAGCATGACCATGGGAAATGGACTAGAAAAGGGACACTTGGAGACTAGACTACAGTCGTTATTCCAAAGAATCTGGGAAATTATTCCCTGTACCTTGCATATTTTTTGAGCGCAGGTGATTGCAACATATTATATATTTCCTCAAACTTCTAAGTTCTCGTACTAATTTAAAGACAATGAAAAATTAGAAAACTCGACTGACGCTATACGGTCGTGGATCAAAAGGTGGTGATAATACGTATATCGCAATATCGTGCTTGTATCATGCAACATTGCATTCAGCTGTTGAGAATCGTCACTGTCTTTTAGTTTCAATTTCAATGTAATTTATTCTCATTTTATGTAATAATTTGCCATTGATGTTAAAAATATTCGAAATATTCGCATAAAACTGGGAAAAACAAAATTAAAAATGCATGTAAACTTCAAATTTTGACACCAATGTGTTTGAACTTTTAACTCCTCATATTAGGTATTCATAGTGACTGCAGTTTAGGATGCTTTTCACGAATACTGGATCATATTTTTTCATCCTTTTGTAAAACATTTCATTATATTATTTACAGACATATAATATATAATATTCAACTCACATAGCACTACAGGAAGTTTTTAATTGACGTCTGTATTAAATTTGTTGAGTGATCAAGCGTTGATAATTGATGTATTTATGTGAAATGTGGTCACCTAGTTGGTGCTAATTGGCCGAGTCCTTCTGCATAATCTCTTTGCGTCACTTTTCATTGATGATTTATTCGTTGATATAAAGATAATTGGTTTCTTGAATATAACTAATATTAAGGATTATAAGCTCACTGTCTATTATGTTAGCACGCAATTATTACGTTCATTTATCACACCAACCTCTCATATTTGCATACAGGTATTTATCTCGTAAGTATTGTGTATAGACGTATAGAGGGTACCTAAAGCTTGGAGGCCTCTTTTTCTCTGTTTGCGTGTCTGTATGATTTGAGCTTCTGTTTTCTGAATAATTTCAATGAATATTTCGAGCGACACGGTGTAATAGAAAACGACATGAATTGAGGTGTATTACTTATTAAAGCTTGATATTTTAATATTCACATTTTACACCTGTAATTTCGTTTCGGATGCCAAAAAATAAATAAAAGACGATAAATATCATAGCGTACGCAATTTTCGGAATATTTACGACAGTAAACAGTTAAGCAGTTCGAGCATAACTGTTTACCCCAGTAAACAGTTATGCTCGAACTGCTTGACGTCACCTAATTAGACTCTATAAGATGTTTTTGTTTTGAAACTGAATACGCCAGTGTAAGAAAACCCCAACTCCAATGATCCCTTCTGTTAATTATAATTATGAAATATAAATGCATACAAATCTCTGAAAATGCTTTCACATTACTAAAATAGAATTTCCATGTCAATTTCTTAATCATAGTGTCACATTTGACCTTGAAGTTGACTTTTTTAGACATTGTTAGATAATTGTTATAGTACTTAGTTCCTATACATTTAAACAGCCAGTACAAGAAATCCCCAACTCCATGAGCTCCCCGCTGCAACGATACACAAGAAAAAATATCTCACAATGTCTGAAAAAGTCAACTAAAAGGTCAAATGTGACACTATGATTGGGATAAAGACATGGAAATGCTTTTTAATGATTTGAAAGCATTTTCAGAGATTTGTATGCATTCATATTTTACAGAAGGGAGCTATTGGAGTTGGGGTTTTCTTGTACTGGCGTATTCAATTAACAATGGAGTTTTCGTTGTGCATAGGAACCTGGTATGAGGAAAAATTATATTGAACCATTATTCTTTCACTACCTGTACATATACCGAAGTGCAAGCTGATTTTACCCCAACATACAGGTACTTGTGACGTATCCTACGTTGTTGACCAAATCACTACGATGTGCGCAGGATTTCACAAGTGCCCGTAATATTTTTGTTAACATTAGACCGTTTTTCAGGATAGTAGTCAATTGCTTGCACTGCTTTGATTAGTTTACAACAGCTGCAGTATAAATGCTTCTGCACCTTTCGCGTTCAGGAGCCAAAATAAAGTCTAATGACGACATGGTGGGAAATAAATTGAAATATTTATTCAATTACCAACTGGATTAACGCTTTGTACAAGGAAAACAATATTAAACCTGCTCTATATAGATTGACCAATTACTTCAGTTTAGATTCATATTTTTGTAAGAAATAGGTTTTCTATTAGAAGTATACAAGGCAAAATACCGAATTCATGGCACCCCGTCATTTTTTCATTTTTTTTTTATAATTAGGCGTTAAACGAAAAGAGTGTTTGAAATAAGAATCTTATTCTGTTACTATTAAAAAACAATATCTCAAAACAGTAAAAATTTAAATCACCTTCCTCATCAATAAATGGTTCGAAAATCTACTGTCTACTTGCATGACATTTACAATCCCCATTAGAAAAAACATGTCTTCGTCAATTTAGCTAAATTTTAGATGTTTCATAAGCAAAACTTATTTATGTGACTGTCCATCTAAAAGGCGCCGTAAATGCAGTAAGCTTCATTTTGCGATACTGGTGAAAATACATATCATTACCTGGTCTATTACGATAGTTTTGCACACAAATGACTTAGTCTCTGAAACGATTTGTTCTTTAATGTTTCCATAGTGCTGCAATGGAAACCATCAGTAAAGACGATACATATTTTCTAAGTTATCTGTGTGCAAATCTATCGAAGTAGACGACTAATGCTACGATACAATCTTCTGCAAATCTCGTTGGGACACTTGTGCCATTATTAATAAGCACCACAATAGCAACTAAAATTTCATCGTGTGCGTAAGAAGGTATTCTTGCTGTTACTAAAGTGGTTTTGATATCCCCCCCCCCAAAAAAAAAAATCAATGTTGATGCAAACATGTCTACTAACTCAACATTGATCTAGGGGAGCGGGGAGAAATGCTCAATACTACTATAAACGTCCCAACAGTTTTGCAGAAGATTGTATCGTAACAATGTAAAAATCAGGTACAGAGAGTTCAAATTGCGTCATAAAATTAAGACGCAAAGTTCAAATTTCATGATATTTACAGATAATAAAAACTAAGAGTTTAGCATCAAGTTAATTATGTAAGACTCACATGAAAATATTGACGTTTTGTATAATAAAAATCTAATCATTACAATTACAAGTTGGGCATCTCATGCCATCGACTATTTTTGTCTGGGAACCTGCAGTGTAGTAGGCTCAGCTGGTCAGAGTATCAATATATTGAGATGTCCAACTTGTAAAAGCAATGTAATGATAGGACGCCGTGGTGTGTATGTGTGTTGGGGGGTGGGGGTATTTTCTTGATTTTACAATGAAACCATATAATTATTTTTTTTTGGTTCTTTGACCCCACATTAACTTATAAAAAAAAAAGTAATAGGAATCGAACCCGGGACGCGCGTATTTATAGTCGGACATTTTTCTCTTGACTACCGGAGCGGACGTTAAACGATGAATGATTTGTCATCTATGTTTACTTTAATATGTCAATGGACTCATCCAAGCGGGGCATTGATCATCT
>JXSR01S020724.1:19100-32342 GCA_000969725.1 Ophiothrix spiculata
CCCCCCCCGGACGGTCAAAGCTGGTTACGCCCCTGGGTACCATACACTCTCCAGCTTAAGCCATACACATTTATCAGCAAACAACTTCATCTAAATATAATGCTCAATAATCCATCTAATGTAAAAACACTAGGGAACTTCATTAAGGAGAGTGAAGCATCCAGTAACTACTCGTTCAAATTAAAATTGGAATGTATTCACCATTGCCTATTTTGGGTACCATTCCATATCCTCTAGCTCGAGCCATACACATTTATTAGCGAACAACTTCATCTTTAAAAATAGCACTGAGCTCAGTAACCAGTGCCAAGCAATAAATGTGAAAACACGCATAGTGGCCGAGAGCGTTTCCTCTCGAGTACCAGCATAACAATTAAACAGGAAGGCTGTGCGTTGCAGAAGGATGGTATTGCCTCCCAAGTTAATCAGGCTTACGTTTACTGGTGACAATTCTCATTAAATGTTTGCATTGTGTGCCATTGAACTTCTATATTTATTTCGTCTTCACTATTTCTGATATGCTAGATGCATTCCATGCATTGCGGGGATAGTTATGCTAGAATTGCCTTTAATTAATCACATATTTGAGATTATTTTTGTCATGCCTTAACAAGAGGATACTACATTGCTTTTTTTAGCTTTTTTTCATTAAGATTGAAAATGGTGATATATAAAAATTGTTCAAATTATGTCGTTAAAAATACCTGGATTTATCCAGACTCCTTCATGGGGTATGCATGTCATGCAAGTACAGTGTATCATTGATTTATGGATTAAAGGGGCAATTCATGATCCACTTTTCATCCTCAGGTCACCTATCAAAATTGAGTTTTTTACTAGAAAGAATCATTGACTTGTATATATGTTACAATCCCAAACCATTCCTGCAAATGTGGTTGCAATTTTGAGAAAAATGAGAAAATGACACATTTCTAATTACTGTCGAGGGCCCGATAGTAATTACAACACAGTAGCCTATGGGGATTTTTAAAATGCTAAAAAGCTTATTACTTGAAAATAAATGGTTTGAATCAAGTGCAATTTTTAGAATACATTGATGTTGTACTCTTCTTTCTATTTAGTTACAAAAGAGGCAAGGTTTTTGTAACATCAAAATCATGAATTGCACCTTTAAGACTAAGAAGCCTTAGTATTGGAAACCTGAGATGAGTATTGAGATTTTTAAAAAACCATATCAGGAGAGCTTAAATGGAGCCAAAAGTGAAATTTGGTACTTATCCTTATCTCCTGCCATATTTGTTGTCAATTTAAAGTGCATCTTAGAAATGATTGCAAATAGCAAGCATTGGCCCAACCTTGGATTCCATACAATAATAGTCCTTTAATATTGATACCTATGGTGAAAATATATTTTGCCTAGGAATGTTTTTTGACATAGAGGAAGTAGCTTTAAATAGTGGATAGAAATATAACGGTCATTATCGTAGACAGAGGAAAATTAAATTGAATATCGTTGATGGGAAACTTAAATTTGCTATTATATTTTTGACTAATACAATGCACTTTGATCAATGTTCATAACTTCATATAATAAGGGTAGAGCATGCACTGACATTATCTAACCACTTAAACTAGCATGAAATACACATGCGCAATTGCGATTTCACTTAACAAGATGGCGGCTGACGTTTTGGAAAATGTCACCACTTCAAACCTCGATTGTAACGGGTTTTTAAATTTGTTTTGAAAAAACTCTTTCGGGTATTTTTACAGAACATTTAATGAACTGAATTCTAAATTTTTCATTCAAAATATTACTTGAAAATATGTTGATATAACTCCTCTAGTTCGGACAATTGACCTTGGTAGATCGACCGGTTAGTATTACTATTTCTATCGGGACTTAATGGGCACGAGTGACTGCGGGACATTTTGCATGGTGATGTTTTCAGTCAACCGGTGCACTTTCCTCAAAAGCTGACCGTGTAACGTAAGAGAAAAAACATGGTATAATACAAGCATACTATGATTACCACCTAACATAAATATAATGAAGCTTAAAATCATTAATGGAAACATAATTTGGTCATAAATTAAGGTAATGCTTAACTAGAATACAGATTGCATATGATCAAAGAATGCAGGTCGTCCCCTTGTAGCAATCTGTAACAGGTTAATGTGGTTTTATTCCATCATAATGATGCATTTTTCCCGCTCCCAGAGGAAATGATGCAGGTTATAATTAAAAGTGACTTGTATGACTAATATCATCCTGATAGCTTCCGACCTTGTGTTTATCAGATGTCTGTGAATGCATGATGTCCTTGCTAAAACATCCTCTAATGATCTCATTTGATTTGAGATGGGTGACAGGAGAGCCAAGGTAGATAGGTGATGGAAAACTTGAGAAATCTCTGAAATGCTTAGATTTGTCGAATTAATGGAAAAAGGGAGCAGTTTGTCTCTCCCAAATCCTCACGAGGTCATATGACAATAAGTGAAGACCCCTATTATTATGCAACTTATTTATATATTTTAGAGAGCTTCGATAATGCATGTTGCAATTCATTTTCCTTTAAATTTAATGTCCCGTAATGACATTCTGCATTGCATGGAGCATCTATATTGGAAATTAACAAACACTCAAATGCACAATTTATTTTCAGGCTTCCACTATGCATCACTTGCATTTTCGCACCACACATTACTCACTTCAACATTCATCAAAATTTCACTCTTCTTATTTCAAGAAAAGGATAAGAAAATGTGTCGCTCCAGCATATGCAGCAAAAGAGAGTGCATGATGTACCAAGGGCAGATTCCATTATGTGAATTCAATGTTTCAAAAGAGGATGAAAAAAATGTTTTGCCACTGGTGATAATAAACGCAGCTAGCACCCACTCTTTTTTTGTAGAGTGGTGCTTGATTTTTAATGGGCGCTGAGCTACTGCTGCATTTTTAATTGTTACCTACCTTGAAAATTAATATTATTTAAAAAAAAAAACACCTGCAAATCAATGACTTTTATGCATAGGCCTAAATACTTTGAAAATCTCAAACTTCTTTATTTTTTGTAGAGAAGAACCTGATTATGAGTTGGCAACAAGGCTTCGCCAATAAAGACTAAGGGTGTCCCCTCTATTGAAAATTTCAGGATATTCCCCTTGAACTATAAATTAGTATATGCTCAAAATTGTTGAAATAGAAACACAAATGTGTCATGACACTACCATACAGGTTGCGCATAATTAAAGAATGCAGGTCGTCCCCTGGTAGCAATCTGTAACAAGTTAATGTGGTTTTATTCCATCATAAGGGGCGCACCATTTGATTCTCAGGGGGGGGCATGGAAGTTTTTTTGAAAAAAAAAACTTTGCCGCCGAAGGCGGCGAAAAAAAAAATCTTGACCCAAAGATGAGTAAGAAAAAAAAAACTTTACCCGACTACTTCAAATTAAAAAAAATCATAAAAAATGTAATAAAAAAAACTTTGCCGCCGAAGGCGGCGAAAAAAAAAAATGTTGCCGCCTTCGGCGGCTAAAAAAACAAACTTGACTCGACCCCAACTTCCATGCCCCCCCTGAAAATCAAATGGTGCGCCCCTAATGATGCATTTTTCCCACTCCCCAGAGGAAATGATGCAGGTTATAATCAAAAGGGACTTGTATGACTAATATCATCCGGATTGATGCCAGCCTTGTGTTTATCAGATGTCTGTGAATGCATGATGTCCTTGCTAAAACATCCTCTAATGATCCCATCATTTGATTTGAGATGGGTGACAGGAGAGTCAAGGTAGATAGGTGATGGAAAAGTTGAGAAATCTCTGAAATGCTTAGATTTGTTGAATTAATGGAAAAAGGGAGCAGAGTGAGCGTTTTTTATCACCAGTGGCAAAACATTTTTTTTCATCCACTTTTGAAACATTGAATTCACATAATGGAATATGCCCTTAGTACATCATGCACTCTCTTTCGCTGCATGTGCTGAAGTGACACATTTTCTTATACTTTTCTTGAAATAATAAAGAGGGAAATTTTGATGAATGATGAAGTGAGTAATGTGTGATGTGAAAACTTAAGTGATGCATTATAGTGGAAACCTGAAATAAATTGTGCATTTGAGTCTCTGTTAATTTCCAATATAGATGCTCAATGCAATGCAGAATGTCATTGATGAACATTTAAACTTGTCATTATACATGGGACATTAAAGGAAAATGAATTGCAACATGCATTATCGAAGCTCATTCAGAACATATAAGTTGGACAATAATAGGGGTCTTTCACTAATTGTCATCTGACCTCAGGGACAGACTTGGGGAAGGGGTGGCACACCCGTCTAGCACGCCCCTCTCTTAATTTTGTAGAGTGGTGCATGAATTTTAATGGGCACTTAGCTACCACTGCATTTTTTAATGGTCATGCACCTTGAAAATTAATGTAAATGTTAAAAAAACAAACAAACCTGCAAATCAATGACTTTTAGGCATAAATACTTTGAAAATTTCATCTTCCATTTTTTTTGTAGAGCAGAACCTAATTATGAGTTGGCAACAAGGCTCGTCAATAGGGTGTCCTTTCTATTGAAAATTTCTGGATCTGCTCCTTGAACTATATATTAGTATATATACTGTAAAGCACTTTAATTTCACGGCATTAAAATTTAGCGAATTTGGAAACCCTCACTTTCTGGGTGCATTTAAATTTCACTAATTTGAATCATCTTGCTATTTAATGCTATGTTAACAATTATTTTAGCGGCATTTTAATTTAGCGAATTGTGATACTAGCGAAATTAAAATGCTAGCAAAATTTTCATGCTTTACAGTTAGTAAAATTGTTGAAATAGAAACACAAATGTGTCATGAAACTACCATACAGGTTGCGCATAATCAAAGAATGCAGGTCGTCTGCTTGTAACAATCTGTAACAAGTTAATGTGGTTTTATTCCATCATAATGATGCATTTATCCCGCTCCCCAAAGGAAATGATGCAGGTTGTAATTAAAAGGGACTTGTATGACTAATATCATCCAGATAGCTTCCGACCTTGTGTTTATCAGATGTCTGTGAATGCATGATGTCCTTGCTAAAACATCCTCTATCCTGATTGATGCAGACCTTATGTTTATCAGATGTCTGTGAATGCATGGTGTCCTTGCTAAAACATCCTCTAATGATGTCATCAATTGATTTGAGATGGGTGACAGGAGAGTCAAGGTAGATAGATGATGGAAAAGTTGAGAAATCTCTGAAATGCTTAGATTTGTTGAATTATTGGAAAAAGGGAGCAGAGTGAGCATTTTTTATCACCAGTGGCAAAACATTTTTTATCCTCTTTTGAAACGCTGAATTCATGATCATGGAATATGCCCTCAGTACATCAGGCACTCTCTTTTACTGCATGTGCTGAAGCGACACATTTTCTTATTCTTTTCTTGAAATAAAAAAGAGGGACATTTTGATGAATGTTGAAGTGAGTAATGTGTGGATGTGAAAATGCAAGTGATGCATAGTGGAAGCCTGAAAATAAATTGTGCATTTGAGTGTTTGTTAATTTCCATTTCCAAATGTCAATGATGAACATTTAAACTTGTCATTATACATTAAAGGAAAATGAATTGCAACATGCATTATCGAAGCTCATTAAGAATATATAAGTTGCACAATAATAGGGATCTTTCACTTATTGTCATCTGACTCCTTGAAGATTCGAGAGAGGGGTTGGCACACCAGCTAGGGCCCCACTCTTATTTTTGTGGAGTGGTGCATGAATTTTAATGGGCACTAAGCTACCGCTGCATTTTTCAATGGTCATGCACCTTGAAAATTAATGTTATGTTAAAAAACACCTGCAAATCAATGACTTTTAGGCATAAATACTTTGAAAATCTCCAACTTCCTTGTTTTTTGTAGAGCGGAACCTAATTATGAGTTAGCAACAAGGCTCACCAATAGGGTGTCCCCTCTATTGAAAATTTCTGGATGTGCCCCTTGATCTATATATTAGTATATGCTCAAAATCGTTGAAATAGAAACACAAATGTGTCATGACACTACCATACAGGTTGCGCATAATCAAAGAATGCAGGTCGTCCGCTTGAAACAATCAGTAACAAGTTAATGTGGTTTTATTCCATCATAATGATGCATTTATCCTGCTCCCCATAGGAAATGATGCAGGTTATAATCAAAAGGGACTTGTATGACTAATATCATCCAGATAGCTTCCAACCTTGTGTTTATCAGATGTCTGTGAATGCATGATGTCCTTGCTAAAACATCCTCTTATGATCTCATCATTTGATTTGAAATTGGTGACAGGAGAGTCTAGACTTGGTTCAAGTCCTTGTGGTGCTTTTGTCTGAGTTAGAAAGCCAATACAGTTCTATGTGAATTTCAGCTTTTTATTGTTAATTTCAACATATTAGGCCTGCAAAATAAATAGTTAAAACAAAGAGGCCAACAAGTTACAAAAGCAAGATATATAAGAAAACTTCAACAATTTAATAGCTGCAAATCCTAAAATCATTAAAAGTACAATGTAGGTCTAACAATTTCACCCCCATAATATTACAAGATGATAGTACACTGTAAATACCAGCTCCCATCAACAAGTAGTTACAAGCTACCCCACCTCACCCAAAAGAAAAGTTATAGAAAACCCCAATACCTGATAAAGAATTGAATTCAAATGTTCACTTGAAGTGCCCAGTTAATTTTCTCCTAATAATAACTATGCATCCTAAATCCTACAAGTTTGCCCTGAATAAGGTCATATCATTAATGTTCTACTCTGGATTCTCATTTCTATAGACCAATGTATTATAGAAACCTTGTAAACAAATGAAACCAATAGAGTGCCATGTAGCTCATGGTGATAGTACATAGACTTTAGCCCCTTCAAGCCTGGATCCAGGCTAAGGAGAGTCAAGGTAGATAGGTGATGGAAAAGTAGAGAAATCTCTGAAATGCTTAGATTTGTTGAATTAATGGAAAAAGGGAGCAGTTTGTGCATTTATTATCACCAGTGGCAAAACATTTTTTTCATCAACTTTTGAAACATTGAATTCACATAATGGAATATGCCCTCAGTACATCATGCACTCTCTTTTACTGCATGTGCTGAAGCGACACATTTTGTTATCCTTTTCTTGAAATAAAAAAGAGGGAAACTTTGATGAGTGTTGAAGTTAGTAATGTGTGATGTGAAAACGCAAGTGATGCAAAGTGAAACCCTGAAATAAATTGCGCATTTGAGTCTCCGTTTATTTTCAATATAGATGCTCAATGCAATACAGAATGTCATTGATGAACATTTAAACTTGTCATACATGGGACATTAAAGGAAAATGAATTGCAACATGCATTATCGAAGCTCATTCAGAACATATAAGTTGGACAATAAAAGGGGTCTTTCACTAATTGTCATCTGACCTCAGGGACAGACTTGGGGGAGGGGTGGCACACCCGTCTTGCACCCCCTCTTATTTTTGTAGACTGGTGCATGAATTTTAATGGGCACTAAGCTACCGCTGCATTTTTTAATGGTCATGCACCTTGAAAATGAAAATTAATGTTATGTTAAAAAACACCTGCAAATCAATGACTTTTAGGCATAAATACTTTGAAAATCTCCAACTTCCTTGTTTTTTGTAGAGCTGAACCTGATTATGAGTTGGCAACAAGGCTTCACCAATAGGGAGTCCTTTCTATTGAAAATTCCTGGATCAGCCCCCTGGACATAGAATATTAATAAATGCTGAAAATTGTTGATGGAAACCAAAATGTGCCATTACCATAAATTAAGGAAAACGAAACTACCATACAGGCTACACATGATCAAAGAATACAGGTTATCTGGTAGAATGCAGGTTATCTGCTTATAGCAGTCTGTAACAAGTTAATGTGGTTTTATTCCATCATAATGATGCATTTTTCCCGCTCCCCAGAGGAAATGATGCAGGTTATAATTAAAAGGGACTTTTATGACTAATATCATCTGGATAGCTTCCGACCTTGTGTTTATCAGATGTCTGTAAATGCATGCTGTCCTTGCTAAAACATCCTCTAATGATGTCATCATTTGATTTGAGATGGGTGACAGGAGAGTCAAGGTTGATAGGTGATGGAAAAGTTGAGAAATCTCTGAAATGCTTAGATTTGTTGAATTAATGGAAAAAGGGAGCAAAGTGAGCAACTGAGCATTTATTATCACCAGTGGCAAAACATTTTTTATCCACTTTTGAAACATTGAATTCAAATAATGGAATATATGCCCTCAGTACATCATGCACTCTCTTTTACTGCATGTGCTGATGCGACGCTTTTTCTTATTTTCTTGAAATAAAAAAGAGGGACATTTTGATGAATGTTGAAGTGAGTAATGTGTGATGTGAAAATGCAAGTGATGCATAGTGGAAGCCTGAAAAGAAATTGTGCATTTGAGTCTCCATTAATTTCCAATATACATGCTCCATGCAATGCAGAATGTTAATGATGAACATTCAATCTTGTCATTATACATTAAAGGAAAATGAATTACAACATGCATTATCGAAGCTCATTAAGAATATATAAGTTGCACAATAATAGGGGTCTTTCACTGATTGTCATCTGACCCCTTGAAGATTTGGGAGAGGGGTTGGCACACCAGCTAGGGCCCCCTCTTATTTTTGTGGAGTGGTGCTTGATTTTAAATGGGCGCTGAGCTACCGCTGCATTTTGTAATGGTCATGCACCTTGAAAATTTTAAATATTATGTTCAGAAACACCTGCAAATCAATAACTTTTAAGCATAAATACTTTGAAAATATCTACCTTCCATGTTTTTTGTAGAGCGGAACCTGATTATGAGTTGGCAACAAGGCTTCACCAATAGGGTGTCCCCTCTATTGAAAATTTCTGGATCTGCCCCTTGAACTATAAATTAGTATATGCTCAAAATTGTTGAAATAGAAACACAAATGTGTCATGACACTACCATACAGGTTGCGCATAATCAAAGAATGCTGGTCGTCCGCTTGTAACAATCAGTAATAAGTTAATGTGGTCTTATTCCATCATAATGATGCATTTATCCCGCTCCCAGAGGAAATGATGCAGGTTATAATTAAAAGAGACTTGTATGACTAATATCATCTGGATTGATGCAGACCTTGTGTTTACCAGATGTCTGTGAATGCATGATGTCCTTGCTAAAACATCCTCCAATGATCTCATCATTTGATTTGATGTGGGTGACAGTAGAGTCAAGGTAGATAGGTGATGGAAAAGTTGTGAAATCTCTGAAATGCTTAGATGTGTTGAATTAATGGAGAGCAGCAGTTTGTGCATTTGAGATGGGTGGCAGGAGAGTCAAGGTAGATAGGTGATGGAAAAGTAGAGAAATCTCTGAAATGCTTAGATTTGTTGAATTAATGGAAAAAGGGTGCAGTTTGTGCATTTATTATCACCAGTGGCAAAACATTTTTTTTCCCATCCACTTTTGAAACATTGAATTCACATAATGGAATATGCCCTCAGTATATCATGCACTCTCTTTTACTGCATGTGCTGAAGCGACACATTTTCTTATTCTTTTCTTGAAATAAAAAAGAGGGAAATTTTGATGAATGTTGAAGTGAGTAATGTGGTGTGATGTGAAAGAAATAAGTAACGCATAATAGAACCCTGAAAAGAAATTGTGCAGTTCGGGTCTTCTTTTCAATCAAGACACTCAATGCAAAGTGTATCATATATTTCAAAGCAATTCTTGATCTTATATATGCGTATTATAAATATAGAATGTTATTTACAAATAAGTATATCCTAAGATCAACTGTACTTTTTTTTCTATCTTTTTAGATGTTCAGGTCTTTAAAAGGGTCCTTTTTGAAAACCTGTAGTTATTAAGCAGCACTGGCAGGGAAACACTATTCTCCAATTGAGGGATAACAAAAGCAATTTATGTCAAGGGAGAATATAGATGAGAAGCACATACTCAAAGAACTAATAACTAAGTTGTAGAAATCCTTGTAAAGTTCAGGGTTAGTGTTTAGGGTAAGTGTTGGGGATAGTGTCAATTTATTTGGTAGGGTTAGTTGTAGTTTATGGTCTATGGTAAGGGTAAAGTTTTTGATGAGACATAACCTATAGGCCTACACAATCTCCTCTGTCATTGCGAACCACAGAAGAGGTATAGATGAGTTGACATTTGACATGTCCGGCAGTGTGCATGGTCATATCCATTGTTCCTTTCTAGGTACGATGTGTACGCATCTGGTTTTACTAAGGGTAAATGCTTTCAACATTAATGCCAAATCTAAGTTAGCCAAATCAACTTAGGCTATTGAAAGTGCAGCGATCACTTGTTTTCCCTCATGTATATCTGTGGCCCAGCTCCTTACCCATGTTTATAGACACTAGTGTCACCTCATCTGTAGGTTCAGTTCTATCTACTGCAAACACAAGGCAGGCATCACTATTTAGTAAACAGCTGATAAAATAAAAATGAAATTTAAGCAAATCAAAATAATGTACTCTATAGATAGGTATCATGTGATATATAGATAGTCAAGAAATCACAATAGGGCAATGGAAGTGTATTCTACTTGGAAATTAATATGCACTCATATATCTCCAAAAGTTATCCCCGAATAATACTGCAGATTGACTCATGATACTACATGCTATGCAAACTCTTATGTGATAGCTTCATTCGGTATGCCATCCCTCAAGCAGTTAAGAATATTGACTTAAGATATCCAAGAATATATATCTGAAATATGCACTCAGATCCGAAAAAAAGTTATCCCCAAATAATACTAGAGAGATTTTCTTCATTTGGTATGCTTTCCCTGGGGCGGTGTTGAATATTGACTTAACATATCCAACAATATATCTTCAGAAATTCTTAGATGCAGAATGGGTTCTGCTCTGTATTAATGTGCAAATCACTTGTTTTGCTATGTTTGTAGGAGACAAACATGGTTTAAATACAGGTTGGTAGAATAATTGTCTCAATGCCTGTCGTTTTAAGTCTAGATACATATAATTTTACCACTGATAGAGCAAATTGAATGCTTTTAAATAAGTGAAATTTGCATAAAGTAACGTGTGTGTGTGTTCAATTTTATTTGTGATGCGGTATATCAAAACCAGGCGGAATTGGGCAAGGTTCTAAATGGAGAAAGAGGCCAAAATGAGGTGAAGGGTGATTTTTGTCCAAACTGAGTTTTTTACAAATTTGTGTGTCTAGCTATGGTACAAACATGTTGTGAAAATTTGAAAGTAAAATTCCATTGGTAAAAAAAATAAATTGACAGACATTTCTTTTATATATATTTATATTTCTTTTTTATTTTCTTTATTTTATGGGCTTTTTCTTATTTTGAACATTTTGGAAAGTCAGACTTCAAAATTCCATAACTTCAGTTAGCAGTGATCAATTGAGATGAAACAAAAAGCAATGCGAAGCAAAATATCTCTGTTTTGATATTTTACAATGAACTCAAATTTCATCTCCTGCCCAATTCAGCCTGGTTTTGACATACCACGTCACATCTGATCTTATTGAACAATTCTTGCATATACCGTATTCCAATTAGCGCCCAGGGTGCTTAACAAAGAATTTTGGGTGGGTGCTTATTTTTTCGGCATGTGTTTTGTACGGTTCACTCACGACATCCATTACTTAATTTACTTGAAGATCGTACTCACACATGTTAAGCTTATAATGTTACCTGTTCAGAGTTGAGACCATAATATAATATCTTGAATAATAATCCTAGGTTTTTTTTCACTGTTTAATCTCTTAATTAAGCCAATATTTGTTTTTAGCAACATCAATATCATGTATATTTGCCCGAAAACCCACGGCCCGGAGCCAAGGAAACAGTGGAAATGCACAAAACAATGCAATGTAGCGATTTCGAGGTTTGAAACATCAGTAATAAGCGATGTTGGCGCTTTGGGTCTGCAAAATTTCCATGGGCGGTTATTAATTCTCTAATCTTGGAATTCAAAAGCTCGAGGGTGGGCGCAGCCGCTTGAGCACGGGTGCTTATTGGAACGAATACGGTAATTAAAGAGAGAATCGTGAATGAGAGAGAGGATACAGGGATTGGATTTCCCATTTTATAAGAAGCTTCCCAACAACACAAGCAAGATTAAATATCTCGCTTAAGGACATAACTCATGACAGGGCTCGAACTCGTAACCTGTTGATTCTGTTTTAGTCTACTAGACCATATAAAGCTCTGCTAGCTCTGGTCTAGTAGACTGTGTACAAGTTTCTTGGCTACTTTTAGTTGTTAACCAGAATATTAAAAGGGAATGAAGTACAATTGAAAAATTGATTATAGAAACATTTTGTCAACTCTCCCTCTGAAAACCACTTTATCCATGAATAGAAAAATTGTAACATGAATAAAAGAAAACTTGACTAAATCATCTCATATTAAAGCTGCAGGTGTTACCGGCCTTGGTGGCTAGACACACAGACAGAAATAGCCCAAGAAATTGTATGAAATAAATGAGCCTATTTAGTTTATCAAATCGTTTGTTAATACAAGTCAAGACTTAAAATTGAATAGTTCTTTCTCAATTTAATTCTCAAGCTAAGGGCAATTATTGCCAAATGTGAATTGCTATAGAGCCTGAACCCTACCTATTTAACATACAACCTTTTATTCTAAATTTTCCATTGAACAGTGCCAGTTCTGTTAAAAATGTAGGTTTAACATTTGTTCATGTCATTGCCGACAATATAGCCCAAAATTGAATTAGTGAAAGGTTTAACAATGTACTTTTGAAGTTTGAATGTAAGTCCAATTTATGTTAACTTGTTAAGCGAATTTGTGTAACTAGGGCAATACTGACTGCAATGATGTTTTACTAGGTAGAAATAACCATGTTCGTTTTCAGTCGAGACTTATTTTGGGTCTCATCGAGTTTTGGAATCTCTGGGTTCAAAAGCTTAATTATCTCTATTTCTGCCTTATTAATCTGAATGCCATAAATCAATGCATTTCTGAGCCAATCCATCATGCTTTTTTTAATATCCATATTTTGGTCATCAAATCAGTCTTACAAATTTAATATCAATTGCTCCAGACACCAAAATTTGCTACCTGTTAACTATAATAAATAAAGGTCATTTATTTTCAATAACTCACTATCTATTTATACAGGAGCGTACCGTTGTTGATATTCAAATTAGCGCGTCACGTACGGCACAGCGTACATGGAGGTGCGTTTACGCAGTACACAAAAATCGGTGCACTGTTCATCGCGCGTC
>JXSR01S020724.1:38549-50713 GCA_000969725.1 Ophiothrix spiculata
AAAAAAAAAAGTTGTTTGGTTGTCGTCCACCACCCGCCCCTAATTTTCAAAACTGGAAAAAAAAGTTTTTAGTGTGCAAAAGTATACCTCACCTAATTTTCAGATTTCCAAAAAGAACTTTTTTGAGAATTTTGATCTTTTGAAAATATTTTTTAAGTTGTTGTTTTCATTTTGTTTACATTTTAATACCGTCTTTAGACTTGTATAAAGTGATTTTTCGGTACAATTTGCATCTTTATAGAGGCCATAATTTGGTGTAACTTTGACTTATAGTTGGAAAAATTTTTAAAAAAAATCCTCCCGCCCGCACTTGCTCAAAAAAGGACAACCAAACAATTCTTTTTTTTGGCCTTAAGATAGATTGTTGGTACAGTCTCATATAGATGGAATAATGTATTTTACTATTGTTAAAATTAATAATATACATGACAACTTACACTGATTCTAATCAAACAACTTAATGTTTTAACCAAAGGCGCACATACATTTTCAAAAACTCAATAGAAATAGAACAAAAAAAAAGATGAAATTGGGTTAAACTTATATCTTGTGGCAATGTTGGTACACTGTGCAACTTATTCAGGTTACAAGATACACGATAGTTAAATGAAGAGGGATATGAGGACAAGATACTATATAATTCCACAGACTATATAAACAAGTGATCCTACAGTAATATATTCTCTATACTAGGTACACTCCCAGTCAAAAGTGTTTGCGCGCCCTTTAATATGGACAAAAACGTAATTATTATATCAAACGACCAAGACTGTGAAAAAAATCATGTTTTTTATAGGAGCTTAATGTATCCAATATAAGAAATTTATGTTTCCTATTATATTCGATCTTCCATAACCATAAAAATGGCCGATTTCCTGGACCATATACAAATAGACCACAGCCACTTTTTGATATGTTGTTTATTATTAAATGCTCATTATCACCGTGTAGCCGTAAAGAACATTTTCAGGTAAAAAGTTTCCCAGCAAATGTGCAGTTAGGTATTTAAACTCCGTTTATTATGTGCAGAAGAAAGTACACAATATGTTTAGCACGCCATATTTTCAAATGCAATAAATGCAATTCTTGTTCAGTTTTTTAGATATATGTATGTAAAATATAAATCTGAAAAAATATGGCGCAAATAATGAACGGTTCTTAAGATATGGCTGGTTAGGTGGTTTGGTGCGCAAACACTTTTGACCGGGAGTATATGTTTTGTTGAACAGAATCAAGCTCTTTTTAAAGTGTCTCATGAAATGTTTTGTTAACTATTTATTGTTTGTTTAACCTCATGTTTAAGTAATGTTTAAATTTTCTTATTTTAAAATTATTATAGTTGAAAAGTTGATAATAGGCCTGAATTTACCATGTTTTTATTATGGCCTCATCAAAAAAGGTGGTTTTAGATGTAGTTTTGACAATTTAGCTCTCTATTTGTATTGTTATAATAAAAAATGTAGTGAAATAATGTAATAAAAAACATTTATACATCAATTCGGCGGAACTCACAATTCGGACACGTATCTGAATTGAGATACTCCGTATATCAGCTGAAATTAATATTCAGCTTCACCGCGCACCAAACCGGTATGTTTGAAAGTCAATAACATTATCATCATTTGTCATCTAAATTCTAAGAAAGTTTTGGCCAAATTATTTTGCCTTCTGTGATAAGGAGCTATCAGGACATGTGTCGAAGCTGTCCCGCTGGAATTACACAGATGAAAATGACATTTCCACAGATACATTTATCATAAATGCAAGAAAGATGTTCTACATGCACTTGCCAGCTTGCGCTGTCGATTTGTTTCCTGCGCCACGACAGGCGTAATAGAATTCAGATACCCTTCCATATCCTAATTCTGATACGGGTTTCACAATTTGGATACAAAATGTATGTCGGTATCCAAATTCAGATACATATCAGAATTGTGAGTTCCGCCGAACTGACATGAGTGAAGAGAAAACAAAATATAATTAAAATGTCAAGTTCAAAGGTTATCAATTACTTATCCTCAGCAGACATTTTTCATGATAAGGGCTTATTGACTATAAAATATTTAGTATATTTGCATTCTGTAATATAATAGCAACCAAAATATGTCCAAGTGGGCAGTTTAGTATGCGTCTTTATTGCGCCGCTAAGGAGACAATCTGCAAACACAATTTAACAGAAAAAAATTGTTATTTGTAAGCTAAATATAGATGGAAAAGCCAATTGGATGAAAATTACTGGTCATTTTAAGCATGAAGTGTCCTTAATTGTCTTTTTCATGTCCTTAGCAAATGAAATACCGGGGGAGGGGGGGATACTCAATTTTTTTTGATAGGTATGTGATATTCATGATATCCAACATAGGGTCTTTCAGAACTGACTTTTAGTCAAAAATAGGGTCTACGGAACTGATTTTTTTCTCGAATCGAGGTCTCAGGAACTGCTTTTTTCCCATAAAAATATGAAAATTTGAGCTGAAAATTGCTCAAAAATAGATTGAAAACTTAATAAAACACACTTTTGAGTCATTTTCTTTCAAAATGCGGGTCTTCAGAACTGAAGTAATCTTAAAGTGGGCATCTTGGGGACCAGAAGAGGCGGCTTGAAAAGGGCGTATTGAGGGTGGCACATACCCATACCTTCTGTCAATGTAAGTGACCCGCCCGGGATGAAACGTAAATAACTACCACTGCTGGCCCCAGTTTTAGATTGCACGATATTTCACCTCCAGGTGACATCAGTTTGGTTAGCCACTTATTGTCCAATTTTAGTTCATGTACTCCCATGCCAGTTTATTCAGGATTCTACTGTAAATAATGTGGTAGAAAACACAAAAGATTGGTGTGAAATTAACTCTATTACCTTGTTGATTGGTTGTGTGAAGGTGTTTTATTAGACTGATAACATTATTGTATCCAAATTGATATGAGATCATTGTGGTCAAACTTTAAAAGTAAAGTGATTTTCAATATAAATTGTAATTAACCTTTTTCAAGATATTTGTTCATCTTATTGCTGTTTATTATAGGTCTATGTTTTTGCACAAATTTATATAAATGAAGCATTTTTAATACTTTGATCTTAGATTTTTTTTAAATGCTTATTAAATTCATACAAAAAAAACCATCTTTATTATGCTGTTTTTCATCAGTATTACCAAGAAAAAAGCTGGCGAGTACCACATGAAACTTCATACGATTTTTTTATTAATATTAATGGATGTTTTGGTGTCGGTATATGCCAAAAGTAACACTAATGGCTCTTTGCTACTTTTGATTTAACCATTTAACCCAAATTAATATGAAAAAAGCAATAGTGCACAACTATTTTGCACTAGTGTTTTATCACATTTTTTAAATGCACAAATATTTCTTACCAAATCAGAATTTCTGCCACAACATACTGTGGAATTGTCAGTCCAGTGCTAAGTGTTCCTTTAAGGGAACTAGCCTAGATTCCACTTAGAATTAAAAACTTATGGAAATGCTCTAAATAAAGCTTAAAAGTGTAGTAAAATCCAAAAAAGTACAACAATTTACACAGAAATGGCTCAAATTGACAGTGAATTGATTTGCAATATATCTATATGTGATGGTGGTGTGACTATCCAGTGTTTTCTAAATCCTAAATTTGTAATTTTGTCTATCCATCACAGGTGTAGAAACAAGATCTTTTTAAAATTTGAAACTAGAAACACTTTTTCAACAATTTTTTTCCCCGGTCAAAAAAAGAAAAATTAAAAGAAATACAGCTGGTAACTAATTTCATTTTCCCCCTCTGTTACACAAATTCAGCGGAAACTACTGGTAGAATATGTTAGTATAATCATGTTCTATTGATACATGTGAAAAAAATATATAGTCAGAAAATCAGCGGACAGGATCTAGGCCAGTCCCTTTAAGAAGTCAAGTACAAACATCAAGTGTCATTTGCTGATAACAAAAAGACATAACCACATGAGTGTCTGACCTCCCTGAACTGCCTATCTAAAGAATGTCAAAATATATTTGTCTTATGAAGATAAATATACTTGGGTAAAAAGAATGTCCAAATTATCTATCAAATATCGTAACATTTCCTGTTGTATGAAATTCTTTTAAAAAAAATTCCAAGAGTGTTTTCAGAAGATCATATGAATTCCTTGTATGAAATTCTTTTAAAAGAATTTCAAGAGTGTTTCAGTAGGTTATATGAATTTCTTGTATGAAAGTGCCAAATAAAACAATGAGAAAACAAGGAAATTAAAATTTACAATAATGTTTAATCTAAATTTTTTTATTCCTCTTGCATTTAGATATTATGGTGTCAATTGAAGTTTGATTTATCCTTTGTTTTGCTTATTTCCCCTCATTCATCTTTACAGAATTAAATGTCAAATTCAATAACACTTTATCACTAAATTTAACAAGGACACCAAGTTTTTCTTGAACTTTATTTCATTTCACACTGGCATATTATTAATACCCTTTCTAAAGTTGATTGAATTTTGTGACCAGAAGAAGATATTGTGAGTATCCCATCATGCATTGCTTCCTATGGGAAATTTTGAACAGCAAGTTAGTTAGGGATGAAACATACCCAAAATGCAAGATTACAACAATTAAATTTGATTAATTGGCATTTTATCACTAACTACTCACATGATTTCCTATACAAACCATCCCATAGGATGCAATGCATGATGGGATACACACAACATCTTCTCTTTTCATGACCAGTGATGCAGTTGAACACACATCTCAAGTGCAATACCCCAGATTGCCCCCAATGGTAGAATTAGAACACCAATAACTGTGAATGCAAATAATAAACTGTTTGCGCTCTAGTTTTTCCTGTCTTCACAATTTTGTCTGGGGAATAGAGGAAAATTGTGGTTTGGTGTTGTTCCGCTTGCCATTCTTCACCATAGTTCATGGTATTGCCCGTAGTAGCAAATTTGGTTGTTTATCAGTTTGCTTTTCGACTTTACACACATGAGGTGAAACCAAGTTGCACCCCTCAAGCAAAATTTACTGTTAATGTTGAAGAAAAGCTAAACTTGTGAATCCTATTTCAGAAAACAGTCTAGACTGACTATCAACTCTAAACATTACACTTAGCATTGATCCGTTTTGGTAAGTGGTTTGGAATGAAGCGCTAGAACAGGTCAAAACATCCATGAATCTATCGGTTCAATGACACAGAAAATGCACCATTGGGCCAATGTCTTCATTTTGTGTTAGTAAAGGACCGCTGATTAGTTCCGTCATTCTCGTTAGACATGCTGTGATTTTGAAAAAAAGACGGAAAAATAAGAGATCCATTAGTAAAAATGTTGTCTTGAGAATATGATGATTTGTTAATGCCAGTGACCGCACAAATGTGTTTTGTCATTAATATATCTGGCTGAATATGAGCAGGATTTCATTAATGTATGTACTATGAATAAGATAGCATGGCACCACTATGATGAGATTTGAGATTGCATTGTAAGGGTCATTAACTGTGCTTAGATAAAGATGTCATTAAGACATTTGTCATTTATATGAATCCAGGATATATTCCTAGATTTAGCTTTATTTAGCTACTTAGTGTACCAGGGCTCTATTTAATAAAGCTATTTAGGAATATTCTTAAGTATAAATTTGTAAAGTTACTTCAGAACAAGAAATTTTTGAACTTTTCAACTTGTAAGTGATCAAATTTCCCAACTTTAGGCAAACATATTTGAATAGTTTAAACATTTTTGCCTTTATCCTATACAGATGAAGTTGTGGGTAATTGACCTTTGACCTAATATAGTCAAATTAAGATCAGACCCTAAAGTTAAGAACATTGTGAATAAAGATAGGAACTTTTCTGTTTCGTTTTAAATTTTTTTAACAACTTTGGAATAGGAATTTCATAAACTGATATTAATTTAACATTTATCATCTAAAGTTGCTTTAGGAAATGGAACTCATTGTTCTCAAAGTCTAAGATATCTGTGGATTTATAAATGATTATTGTTCTGCAGACCAACTTAGGAATATTCTTAATTCTTTATGAAATAGAGCCCATGTTACCCACCCCTTCAAACGCACAACAATTCTGAATCTGGATGCAAGCTTCATCTATAGTCTCCTTTATAAACAAAAAGAGGCATCTAGTCAGTTAGGTATGGGTATTACTTTATTTTCCCCGAGTTTGATTATGTTTACGAAATGAGCACTGAGAACATATCATAAACAAAGATATGGAATATGGCAGGCAAACAGTTCCGTTTATATCATGAGTGCAACACGATAGGCTTGATATTTTCATTTAGTCTGTAGAGTTTTCAAATATTCACACGCTGAGAGTTCAGATAACTAATGATAAATGTTTTTATATTCTCGGTAAGTAATGATAAGAGTAGAGCGATAATTTCAAAACAAGGTTTGTTTTTTCACTATATTGATAAGTAGAGAGGCCTTTGGCACATCTATGGGAAATACTTCTAATATGCAATTATATTCATATTGTGTTAATTGCACGTTAAATTTAGTGAGAACTTGTGATATGATTTCTTTTGAAACCTGAGAATTTTTCAATTTGGCTTTTTGATGAATTATTTATGATATTTGAAAATATAATGTGATAGTGTGTCATCATAATTTGGTTAAAAAAAGTCAATTTCTGCTATCAACAAACAAGTTGTGGAATAGTAAAGTATGCACTCAATAAACAACATCATTTCACAAGCATCAACAACCTATCTGAGACAAAACAATTGTGAAAAGACTTGACTAAAATTTTGCAAAAACATGATAGTTTGTTGTAGTAAATAGGTTGCCAACATTTTGAGAGAGTCTACAAAATGAAGCAGTTTACATGAACATTTTCTCGCCAATTTGAGACAGTTTATTTTGTTTTTAAAAACTGAGATATAAGTAAAACCTCAACAGCAAAAATGTTCGTTTTTAACAGAAACAGACTTATAATAATTTTCTTGATGCAAGATGTTTGTAAATACATTCTATGTCTACCTATACAATAAAGGTCAAAATACATATACAAATTGGACCTCTTGTTCTGCTTTGTTGTTTAATTCTTTATTCCTTGATATTTTAATTTTTGTTCATTGTTAAATTGGTAGTCTCTCAACATGCTCAACAAATAAGATGTTTCATGTCCCAGTCTCATCATCTATCGGAAAACTCATATTTTTTTCTTCAATTTTTAAAAAATCTTTAAAATTGATACACGTGAAAGCATCAGAAATCTTGTAATTATTTTATGAAGACTTTTGAAGGGGTTGAGAGGCACTAATGGTCTACATAATTGCATAGCAAAAATATAAAAGGGACCCTTATCCTCAATGTTGTTGTAGGGACTTTCATTTGAGGAGAGTGAGCTCTACTGAGCCACACTGCTCCCCTCAAATGCTTCATGGGAGCTCAATTAATAGAGCTCCTTGCATGATGGTATTAACATCTAAATTTTCAGATAGCTCCTCTAACTGCTCCCGTAAAGAACTTCAGGAGAGCTTCTGATAGAGCCCATGGAAATTTCAAATGGAAGTCCCTATTGTTGATGCTACTTGAGGTTCTGAATTGTCTGTGTTAAAAATATCGTAAACAAGTATTTTTTTAGAACCTAGACTTGAAACATCAAATCATTTTACAAGGCCTTGAATTGATGATAATATTAATATTTTCTGTGATTTTAGAAGCATCTGATGATGAAAGGGTTACAGTGATTTGTTATTATTTAAAAAGCTGTCATTTTTAAAAGCCCCGTGTCCATTTTTTAAAACAAAACACCACTGGCACCAATAAGGTCGAGTTTTCCAGCCAATTGACCAAGCTCAAAAGTGACCAGTCAGATTTGCAGCATTTAGATGTGATGAAGAGAAAAATAATCAGAAACTAGACATTTGTTCCTCCAAAATTAATCGTATTTGCATACTTTGAGGTGGCAAATTGTAAATCACATTATAAGATTTGTGCATTACAGTTGTCTTGTAAGTAAATGAGGCATTGGTAATGACATATGCATGAGCAAAGTCATGGTGCCATCCAGCATGAAGCAAGTTCAGTTTAAAGGGGCATTGGACAAAATTGTGAAATTTTGTTTGTTGATGATTTACACTTCCTATGTTAGAAAATAATAGTCAATTACCAGATATCGGGAAAATTTTTATCGAAACCTTCAAAAAAGTCAGAAATTAGATTTTTATTATATTTGTTGATTTTGGGTATGAGGCTATTCTTAAACGTATTTATTGATGCTATACAATGAGAAAGTGTCAAAGATTTGTTTGCAAACATTCCTTCCACATCATAGATTGCAGAAAAATCAAAAGAAATTTTAAATTTTCATTCGATCTCCTTAAAAGGCAAATTCTAGAAATTCAACTATAGAGGGCAGTATTTATCTTGTCGACAACGATAATTACAAAAAAGAGAATATCTAAATATTTTGATATATAGGGTTTGGATTTGACAATGAAACTTTGCATGCTGTCATTATTACCACTAATACTTCTCATGATGCAAAAATCTCAAAATGTTTGGGGATGATGATGAACTTGTCCAATCCCCCTTTAAGCAATTAATACAATTTCACAAAACTAGTACATCATTTGCCTTTGTCATCTTGTACCAGCCGTAAATGCAGCAAAATTCAATTTGTGCTACTGTTGAAATAAGTAAGGTTGTAATTTGCCGATATTGATTTTTTGGCTGATTCACAATTTTAATGCATGTTTCGAAATACCTGCAAAGTTTCCTTTCAAGAAAATGATTGGAAATATGAAATTCAGCTGTATGTTCTGAAAACCATCAACAGAAAACATAGGACATATTAAGCTTTGAATGGGTGATCTCAGTTTCGAATTTTACCCGGATGACAACCTTTGATGGATCATAACGTGACTTCTTGAAGCAAAATGAAGTTCAGTGAGGTGTCATTTTAATCCTAATAACGGAAATTTGTGATTAACATTTAAGTCAGCTAAAAAGAAAAATGTAAAGAACAAATTTGTGTTATATAAGTTACATGCATATCTTAAAATACTTATCCATATTTTATAGACATTTTATACTTTTTAACATTTAGGATAATAAATAATAATAACATGGTTTTTGCAAACGTTTAAAAAAAGAATGAAAATGACAAGATGCTGCATTTATGGCTGGTATGGAGATTAACAATCACATTTTGTATTTCCATTTTGGTTATTTTTATTACTAACAAAGATATGAAAATTAAAAGCACTTTAATAATCAATATTGTTATGTTTTGATTGTATTCTCAAAGTCAAGGACAGGTCTATCTAATTTGTTTTTCTTAATTTTCTAAAACTCCCTCGTTGATGATTTCTGTAAATGTTACTAATGATGTATTCCCTTGATGTGAAATATTAAACCTACGAATGAATGCGATTTAATGTCATTAACCGCTACTGTCAGAACATAGAGCTGTACAATGCTTTTATGGATCCCAGTTAATGACATCAGATTTCCTTCCTTATATCATTTGTCTTGAAATCTTAAGATGATATATCAGGGGGGCTTTCTATGTTCATGTCTTAGTTTTCTGTATTTGTGTTTTTCATTGCATGATAAGCTACCCATCTTACCGGTCTCACAATTTTTAAGCAGCAATATTGACATGTAAGTGCCTTCAGATTTTTAAAAATCCACCAATATACTTTTGCCCTTTTGCACTGAGATGAAAATACTGGTCATGCAACATTGATATGATATATCAAGGCATTTAAAAAAAAAAATTATGCAGGTCCTTGATTGGAATTTAAGAAAACAAATGAATTTAATTTTAATTATTGTGCTTTATGATATTTCCCTTAATGTTGGCAATATCTTCCCATAGCCTACTTGGAAGAAGTGTTCAATGGTTTACTTTACAAACATAATTTTCAGAAAGAGACATAGCAATGCAATTTTCTGTCCGCCGTCCGGAGCGTATCTCGAAAACCGCATGCCCTACGTTGATGATATTTGGTGACTGGGTAGACCTGGTGCCGATCTAGATCCAGCAACATTTTCGTTGCAAAATATGCTAATTAAGTACCTAATTTGCATAATTTATGCGTAAAATGCTTTAAATGGCATATTTTACAAACCGTGCACCCTACATTCATGAAATTTGGTGGGTTGGTGGGGATAGAGCTGCGCTTGTGCCAGCTGCAATTTGAGCGCAAAATATGCTATTTAAGTACCTAATTTGCATAATTTATGCATAAAATGTAGCATAATTTATGCGTAAAATGCTTTAAATGGGATATTTTACAAACCGTGCACCCTACATTCATGAAATTTGGTGGGTAGGTGCGGATAGAGCTGTGCTTGTGCCAGCTGCAATTTGAGCGCAAAATATGCTAATTAAGTACCTAATTTGCATAATTTATGCATAAAATGTAGCTTATTTTTCAACTTGACCATGTAGTCCGACCTTTCCCTGGGGGTCAAAGGTCAAAAGAATGGTCAAATTTTTAACTTTGTCCGATTTCAAAGGTTAAGGTCTCAAATTGTTCGTCTTGGACCAGCGATCAAAAGTGCCAATGGTGACCCCGTTGTATGACCTTTCCCTTGGGATCCACCCCACAACTGAATGATTAAGTAGGCGGTCGATATGCAGGCGAGACTACTGGTTCGCGAACCATCTTGTTTTATATTTTGGGCCTTAAATTAAGCCCAGAGGGACCTAGTTTCTGGTATAATAATTAGTAGCCCTACCTGTTATTTGATACAGTGACATAATTGGTCGGACTCATCTATTGCATAACCAAAGACATGTCCTGATCTGTTTTATTACCGTCATTATACCAAGGGTTATTAGTGATGTTGAGAAGTTAAAGATCTCTAAAATTGCCACTACTTGAAATATATTGGTCATCATTTCAAATATATGTTTTTCTTTGTCTGCAATTTGATAAGTATGATATGCTGTTTGAGGTGGTAATGTTTCCTAATGTTGTCTTTGTCCTTAGATATTATGCAATAGCACCTGAAAATTCACAGTAAAGTCAATTGGGAAAGTAGTTAAAACTTAAAATCAGACTTAAATAAATAGGTTTTATAGGTGTTTTTCTCCTTTAGGCCAAGAAAAAAAATTATGTTGCCCTCAAGTGGAATTTCTGAAAAAATGAGTCGGTCGGTCCCAAAATAATTTTTTGTTAAATATATATTTTTTAAAAGCACCTAAGTTATGAAATTTGGGTGCATTCTCCACTATTTTCAAAATATTTTCTCAAAAAACACCCAATCTGAGCAAAATTGGGTGCTTTCCCGACCCTAGCTTCTTTTTTTTTTAAATTTTTGAATATGGTCGGTCGCTGACGGCAACACAACAATTTTTTGTTTTTGGCCTCATTTACTTTCATTGTTGTGATGCATTAGTAGTAATCTCTTTCTTCTAACAGATATTTATTAGGTAATTTATGAATGTAATGATAGAAACAAATTAATAAACTATAAAATGCTGTGTGTCAAAAATTTCATTTAATTTTTGATGTGTCATTAACCACTTTAATCTGTTTTCAAATTATCATGTTATTTATATTATGGGTTTTGTATAAGTGGGACACAAATATGTGATTTAAATTTAGTAAAAGAGTTGTCTTTATTTTGCACAAAACAATTTAATGTCATAAAAAGAGAGATGATATATTGATTTTTCAGTTCATTTAACTTAATTGCTTGATTTTCAGATTTCACAACAAATTTTTCTCAAGTGTTTTTGGCAGAAAAATGTTGTTATTAAATTCTATTTCCATTCCGGTATTTTTAGGTAATGATTTGAATGGTTAATTAGAGCCTTTTATTAATTTGAACCCGGTTTTTTATGATTAATAGGGCCAAAAAAAATTGTTTGTTTGCCCTCCAATGAAAAACTGAAAATTTTGGGTCGGTCGGCTGGTTGATGGTTTTTTTTTTTTTTACTCTTCACATATATTTTAAAGAATGATGTCATTCCATGGATATTATCATGAATAACAAGCAATGCAGGGCTTAATCAAATATTGTGGGTCATTATTTAGAGTAAAATATTGAGTTTCCAGGGTCGGTCGTGGAGGGCAACCAAACATATTTTTTTAGGCCTAGTGATATCATGAGCATCAAACTTTTTTCTCCACATTCAGAAAGCCATAGGCTATCTTCCCAAAAAATGTGATTTTATAAAATACAGGATGGAGGAAATA
>JXSR01S020724.1:64441-74460 GCA_000969725.1 Ophiothrix spiculata
AAAAATTTCCGGGGGGGGGGGCGGATTCCGCCCCCCCCCCGGCTCTTTTAGGGTTAACTTATGCTAATATTATGCGTAGTGCCGAGGCAATTGTTTGGTTGAACTCAGAATGAAACAATGCGTTCATTGTCTGATTGGATCCACAACAAAGGTCCAATTTGCCAGAGAGATATCGGATGAGATACCAGTGGGTACTTATGAATTGAGTTTATTTTTGTCCACCATCCAGCCCAAGTCCTATGGGTAGGTCAAGTTGGACACAAGTGCTTACTCATAAATGCTTAGCTTCTTTTGTTTGTACAAGGTGTCCCAGAATAATTGTTAATGAAATTAAAAAAACAAAACATGTAGACCTATATTGCCTTCAGCGAGAAGCTAATTGTGTTACGTCTTATTCATTGCGAAAAAAGGAGAGACAGTTAGACAAAGGATGCTAAAATAATAAAACAAGTTTTTATTCTTTCAGAGAGGTGAACAATAATTTGATGAAAAAAGATAATTCATGAAAAAAAAATGTTTTTCTGGAAGCAAGTATTGTGGGGCATTCTGTATAACGGTATGGATGTGGTTTGAATATGATAAGACATCTTTATTGTTCTTGCATTTGCCTGTTTTATTAGTGACCAGTGGTGATTTGACTTTGATGTGGTGTGTATTATTAAGTTATAGTTTACACGACTCAAACTAGATTTCAAGACTTTAATCAAAAGACTAAAAAAACAACAGACAGCAGAAAAAAGTGCAGGAACAAAACCCACTTAATTAAGACAATGAGGAAGAGTTCTGACATGATGCAAGTCGTGCCTTGACCTTTACAATGTTTAACCACCAGCTCCCTTCTTCATCATATACAATAAGACACGATCAAAATAGGTGATGTTTTATAGAAAGTGAACAAACCCACCCACAAAACACTCCCCCCAACCACACCACCCACCCTCCCCTAACCCCACACACAGAAACAAAGATACCAATATTATTAAAAGGGAGAGCCCTTTTTAAGTTTTTATTTTGTATCATTTTTTTTCCCAGAAAGAAATTTGCACAAGATTGGCAAAACAAACATGTTTTTTTAAATTATATATTGTATACAAAAAGACACTGCTTTACAAATCTTTAATTTTTTCAATTGTTGAACTTTTAAAATTCAGGAAGTATAGATTTCAGGTATTATTGTGGCATAGCTCAATTAAAATTGTCATTAGAAAATTCCAGAAAGAAAACTCATGTGACTTTTCTTTCTGGAATTTTCTAATGAAAATTTTCATCATGTTTACTTGACATTCCTGATGAAACTATTCAAGCATGTGCTATAACTCGTTTCCAAAAAGGGTCATCTGAAGAGCCTTATTTGTTGAAAACTAACGAACCAAAATAGGGGTAAGATTTCCTGACATATTTTTAAGTCTTTGCAAGCTGACATTTTTCTAGAACATAATTTTTAAATATGATGATTACCTCAAAGTCATGACCAATTTCACTAAAGTCCTTTTTACACTAAAACTTGAACTTCATTGTAAAACCAGAAGATCATTGTAATTTTGCGATTTACTTTCAATAACTTGATTTCACCAAGAGTTTGCGATGAAAACTTATCCAAATTGTTTATTATTAAGGATGAATATCTGCTAAGACATTCCCTGCATGAGTTATTTGTTAACAAAATGCTTATTCAGTCATATCTTGAAAGATAAATCTGATTTGCATCTTTGATCATCTGTCTATTTATCTAAAAACTAACCTGAAATGTTATTCAGTGCATTTGAAAATATGGTGTGTTATGCTTATTACTATTATAAGTTTTAAAAAAACCCTATACTTTCGTGCACTTAATAAAATGAGTTAAATACATTTCTGCGCATTTGTTTGACAGCGATATGGCCCAATGATCCTCCAGTTTGCAATGATGAAGTAAATGGAGTCTGCGATGAACAAAAGATTTAAAATCGGTTCTTGAATGAAAGATTTATGTAGTATGATAATAACATTGTTTGTAATGAAGATTTTCACAAAATGAAAGTATTGGTGAAGTATTTCTGGTTTAAAAGTTATAGGGTTGAAAAACAAAATAAATTGAGTAAATACCTTTTTGTGATGCATTGTTGTGTCTTTGAAAGGGCTCATTTTTAGGGGATCAAATTTTAAAACAGAAAATCTGCTGGAAATTTGTATTATTTTCTTTATTTTTCGCTACCTATTTTCATCAGTTTCTCGAAAAGTGTTCTGTCGCAAAGTCCCCCTTTTCGGGGCGAGTCATCACATTTTTGATATGTAATCGTTGTAATCAATACCTTGTGAGTAACAATAAGAATTGAGGCCAATGACATGCTGTGTTGTAGGCGTGATCAAAAGAGACTCAAAAGGGTGTAAATGCCAATGTCATGGGGTGTTGTAGGCGTGATCAAAAGGGTGGGGTAGTCTTTGTATTTCCAAATAACAATACCCCATGATTGTCTTTATGACTGGCACCACTTAAGTGATCAATTAATATGTCCAACACCAGTTTCAAGTATCAGTTATTGATACTTCAATGATCAATCAATTTTTTATCTATCAATCAATATATCAATGATTAGAAACAGGAAGATATTAGGCCTATTTGTTACAACATGTCAGACATGAATGACCTACTTGTAAAAATATTTACCCAACAGAGACATAAGTTTATAACTCTAATTGATTTCAATCAATATATCCTTTATGCTGTTCTTGTCTTTTGAGTCTGCATTTTGAACATCAAAGACGTTACCTACAGAAACTTGAATTATGATATAAATTTAATTTTTTTAGCTGAATTATAGTAGAACATATCTCTGCACCAAAGGAGTATAGGAGTAGTACAAAGTTGGAATTTTTATTTAGTTTTTATATATTTTGGCATCATCAAAAGAGTGCAAATAATTAACGAAATTTTATTACCCCACACTAATCAGTAATGCATCCTCTTTGTTTTATTATTTTTGTGCCCGTCCTTGCCATGTCTTGTTATATTTGTCTGATTTTGTTTGTCTATTTGGGTAGTGTATTTTTGTTTCAAGGGGTAGGGTATTTACGTGCCTTTTTGGCCTTCCAGTCTACTCCTCCATAAATATTATTTTTTGTTTTATTGTTTTCAATGTTTTTTTATGGAAATAAAGATTGAAGTTGAACTATGTTCCCCTTTATATTCCTGCCACATAGCATTATTTAAAAAAAATCAAGTTTTGCATCAAATTTATAAATATTTCTTACAATGTTCTATATTTCTAGACCATTTAAGATTACCCGAATTGAACTTATTTGGTTCGCTCCAATCAGCACAATTAAATTTCTGGCCTGATAATATCGCAGTTGTCAAATTGGTTTTCAAATGCATTCTATTTTTTTAAATGAACATCATAAAGGTTGAGGCTGACATTTTGTTTTGATAAAGACAAATCTAGGCTATAGAAGATTGATTAGTGGTAATTAGGACATTGTTGTACACTTTTGTCTGGTAATGACCATGGAATGGTCAGTGCACTCTACTTTGAAACATTGGTATCATAACCTCATTCATGGTGCCTTCAGCAGTTTAAACCAAGGCAAACACCCCTATTATTATGAATGGAGCATGCCAATAGTTTGACTAGCCAATAGTGAGTGTGCATCGCACTGTGTGGTCTTGACCCAAGTAAGAGGGAGGTTTGTGCACACAAGTCTTGCACAGACACATTTCAGTTGAACCAAATGCTAAGCATAGGTTATTGACTGCACATTGCTTCCAATTGATGAGGAATTACCTACAAACACTGCTATTTTTACGATGCCGATGTAAATAAGGATTGTATTGTTGTGTAAACATTGTGGAGGATGTCATAAAATTGAAATGACTGATCGGTACAAAGGTTTCTGATTATATATGAAATGGATGCATGCTATTAAGAAGATGATGCATTATTTTGATACCAAGTGATAAGTTGAGATAAAGTAGCTGTGGGAACATTTTTATACCGGGAGATCTATACCAGTGTTAGTCGTCTCAAGATGATGCCCTGTATGTGTGATCATATATACGAGGAACTAGAACCCGATGATGAGGATATTGTTAGGAGCCGCAGATTACAGTAAGTGCTATTGTTGTATTTAGTTACAATGTATTATGTTGAATAATGGATTTGAGCAAAAAATCTGAAACCCATGCCGGAAAATATTGACTAAAGAATAAGTCTTGTTTCATGCTTGGAATTGGTATAAATAATGTTGATCATTTTAAAAATCACAGCTATAACAAACATAAAAATAACTTGATAAATTTCTTCTCAACACAATTGATCCTTATTTTTGTCAGATTTTGGCAGTTCAGAAATAAAATGTGTTGCAATTAAAGTTGGGACCATGATAAACCTACCCAGATTAAAGTGAACAAAGTAAGGATGTTGACCTTTGTAACTTGACCTTGATTGACCTGACATAGTATCATGTGATAGGAACATGCTGGTTGGGAACATTGAATTATGTTTTATTATTATTACAATCCTCACTACATTGCTCATTTCAAATAGGCCTACACATGTTGTTCATATGTGACCTGTCATATCGAAAGGTACTTTAAGGGTCCCAAAATGAAAATTGATTTTTTGGTCTCATCTGAAAGATTATATTTTAAGCTTGCTTTTGGATATTGGATGTTCGATTGCAAAGTTACGTCCAGATTGGTAAAATGCATCGGGCTGATTCAGAAAACTATAGTTCTGAGAAAATCAAGTTTAAAGTTCCTGTACCGAGTAAAACTTGAATGGAGAATAGATTTTTATCTTGGTTTTTAAAACATTTTCTTATGTTTTGGATGTTGGAACCTGATTAATATGACAGAATACACTTCAAAAGTAATGTTTCTGATTAAATTAGAAATTTGACCTTGGACGTGATTTTTGACTATGCTCAGCTTCAATGGCCCGTATCTCGTAATTTACTTTGCCGGTATTAAGGTACCTTTAGATATGACTGGACACATATATGGTAGAATCTATGAGGATGACCATTAATTTTAGTATATTTGCTGTTGATTATTGTGATTAGGTCTTATTTTTTTTTATTTATTTTTCACATAGTTGTTAAAACTGAATTGTTGAACTATAAAGCCTGATTTGAAAGATCATGAACATGTTGATTTCCATAATAGAGAATGAAAGCTTGAATGTGTTTTGACCAGTGAGCACTTGGTCCGGTCCACACATGGTCTTGTCGGCACATGGCCAGCTTTGCTTCCTGTTTGATGTGTCAATATAGGCTCTCAAAACATTGCGGTATACATCTAGGCAGAATAATATCAAAGATACACAGCCTATGTAAAGACCTATTTGATTCAAGACACTAGACATTGGGCTAAACAGATTGGTGTCACCAGGGTCTTCCAGTGTCCTATAAAACCGATACAGTATGGTAAATCAAAAAACAGTCTTCATACACAATCTTGAATTACGTACAAAACATTAACAATTTTCAAAAGAAACAGTCTAATTTCATAGCATATTTTCTAAAATTAAGACATTGACCTACTGATGGTCACTAATCTTTAAACTTAGGCCTATTCGTTTCTCTCATTTTTGATGTCCAATTGAACCTGGCATAATTTGCCTTTTCTATCTATTCATAATCATGTTGAGGTGACAGTCTTTAAAGGAAATCTTAACTTTGGAAATGTGATCAAAACCTAAAGTATGCATTTGCTTGGATCTGATCAATGATTTTTATTTTTAATTTTTGTTTCTTTTTACCAAACAGCATATATAATAATTTTTAACATTTACATGCAAGATAACTTTAAAGTTATCAATACAATGATTGAATCTAACAATCCATATACAAGGCCTTTATACCTCATGTGGTAAAATAACTTTTTGAAGAATAAAGACATCCATTCAACCTCTCAGCATGGTTTGTCAAGCTGATGAAAAGATGGCCCAGAATGCTTTCTACATTATAAACCACCTTAGTTCATCTGTTTTAAAATATCTCATTGAAAACAAAGGTTTAGTTTACAATCAGAATTCAATCAATCAGAATTACTAAATAAAGACATCCATCCAATGATGAAAATGACAAAAGAAGTCTTGCTTTGGTCTTACCCTACAAAAGAGACCCGGCATCAAAGTTTGGAAAATCTTGAAAATAAAACCTATCAAAATACCAATTTATAAAGAAAAGGCTCCGATTGAAATACCAGAGAGCATGATTTTGCTCCTGGAATTGGTGGCACATCCCCAAAACCCCTTTTGTATTAAGCAACCCTAGGACTGAAATACGCTACTTAAAATATGAATGAATAAATGAAAGATTCTTTTTTCACTGAATATAGTAATTTTATAGTAGTTTTTAGGGTAATCATAAATTTAACGAGGGAGTTATAAGTTGCATGATGTTTAATAGTCTTTACTTTTGAGTTCCACAGTACATAAAATATAAGTTAACTGTTTTGAAAGTTGGTGCTGTGCATTAAATCATAAATCCTCAAATTTGTATTTTGAGGATCTATGATTAAATAAAGTAATTGTTTTGAAAGTAGATACTGTTTTATATTATTGATCATTTGATTAACCCAGTTGGAGTTCGTAATAGTTTATAGTGACTCATAACAACAGGCCTACTGTCTTCTGTAGACGTCATCATAACCCAATTTGAAATATGAATCCTCCTCTTCACACTAAAATTGTTTCCATGATTGAGTTCATGTCTGATGAGGCAGCAACAGGAGATGTCTAAATACACATCCGGTCTTGATCTGGAGAAGGCCAAAAAAAAAAATTGTTGTGTTACCCTCAGCGACCGACCCTATTCAAAAATTAAAAAAAAAAAAAAAAAAAGGTCAGGAAAGCGCCCATTTTCCTCAGATTGGGTGTTTTTGATAAAATATTTTGAAAATAGTGGAAAATGCACCAAAATTTCATAACTTAGGTGCTTTTTAAAAAAAAATATTTAAAAAAAAAGTTATTTTCCGACCGACCGACTCATTTTTTCAGAAATTCCGCTTGAGGGCAACACAACATTTTTTTTCTTGGCCTAAAGACAAACTAGACTCGGTCTCCATCTTGTCTCAACTTTATTGACAAGATCGTAAGATGCAGACAATGAGGGTACATATTGGCAAGATGTGTATAGGTCGTGCATGACTGATATTTGCTTCTTCTTACTTTATTTCTTTTTTACTTAATTTAAACTTATTATTTCATCTCTGAGTAAGAGATGAAGCATGAAATTAAATACCATCTAGATAAAGAGTAATACATCATCCTGAATTTGAACCATTTCCTTAATTACAAGTTGAAGTTGTGATTTTAATATTGCAGTTAAACTGTCTGGATTGTTTCTTTCTGAAAGTTACGTTTCACTGAAGTTTCCAACTTTGTTTTTTGAGTTTGTTTGGTCTTTATGGTCTTTGTTCTTGCTATGATTAAAGATGATTAAATGTTCATGATTGGATTAAAATCAAACCAAAAATCTCAACATGTTGTGTTTTTATACTGATTTTAGCACATGCAAGTCAGTAATCAGAAGTAAAAATGTTGAAGTCTGATTTTGAATATATATTCAATAAATTAACAATCCAACCTTCTGAACAGATTTCCAATTTTAGATTATTCAGATTCCAAGTTTCCAAAGTCTATTGAAAAATCAACCATAGTGGATTGTCATCCTTAATTATCAATTGTTTCGGTCAACTCCCTAATTTGATTTCAAAACCAGAGTCAAAAGTTCAACCAGAGAAGTTCTAAAGGGGAACACATATGTCATTTTATTAAAGTCAATTGTATGTGTGAAATTTTGAATAATGTCATTTATTTTAGCCTTTAAACAAGCCAATTGACCTTTTTCCTAGAGTTTTAATCTGCAGCTATATTTAGTTTATTAAATTACAATGATTGTTAGTTTTAGTTTCTGAAATTTGTGTAAGGGAATTGCTATCAGGTCTGCAGATCAGACATAACTGAAACCATTTTCTATTCAATTATTGATGAATTAAAATTCCATCCATTTATGTACACATGTGTTCACCCCTCTGAGGGAATTCCCTGCCTCCATGCCTCCTCCTGGCATTGGGTTCATCAGTATCAGGTATCTATCTTTCAAGTTCATTATCATCTCTCCTGTGCCACACCTGCCAGGCATTAGTTTTACAGAAGATGTTGTTTGTGCATTAGACCCAGGGAGTGAGTTTTATCTTGACTGTTTTGAGATTGGAATGTTGTATCTGTCTGACCTCTGCTTTTTAGGAAGATGGTGACTTTGAGAGGCACAATTTGCAGATGCATAAACTACATTAAGTTGGACTTGACACATCTTATTTTATCTTATTAAACAGGGCATAATAAGATGTGTTAAAAGTCCAATAACTTAATGTATTATGCTCCCTTCATAGTTGAGCACTTTAACTTTGGGTGGTTTCAACTGAATCTTATAATATTGTAAACTGTAAGTTACATTTTTATTTTTAGCTTACAATGTATATCATCTGAATTATCTCCACAGAATTTTGAAGTTTTTAAGCATAAAATATTAGTTGAACAATTCTTATTATTCCCATATGGTAAAAATATTGCTGATTTTTTTGCTGAAAATTGTAACGCCTCCACCCATTCACTATACCACAATTTGTGACGCAAAGCCATGCACCTTATCTAATTAAGGTTTGCAATGACCAGTGACCTCAATGAAGAATGGTTAGTAAGCTAATTTTTAAGTTTTAAAAAGATGATTTTCAAATGAAGTCTGGTGACCTGTATACAAAGGTCAATTACTTTTGCTGACAAATTTGAGTATAACACAGTGCATTATTAAGTCTACTGTTAGCAAATCTAAATATGTGACCCGTCATATCGAAAGGTACATTAAGACAGGCATAGTAAATTACAAGATATGGACCATTGAAGCTTGAGCATAGTCAAAAATCACGTCCAAGGTCGAATTTCTAATTTCATCAGAAAAGATATCTTTGAAGTGTATTCTATCCTATTAATCAGGTTCCAACATCCAAAACATAAGAAAAATGTATTAAAACCCAAGATAAAAACCCTCCCTCCATTCAAGTTTTACTAAGTACAAAAACTTTAAACTCGATTTTCTCAGAACTATAGTTTTCCGAATCAGCCCGATGCCTTTTACCAATTTGGAATGTAACTTTGCAACCGAACATCCAATAACCAAAAAAGAAGGTGTCATTTGAAAGCTTAAAATCTCAGCTTTCACATGAGACCAAAAAATCAATTTTGATTTTGGGACCCTTAATGTACCTTTCGATATGACGGGTCACATATGTGACACCTTGCGTGATCAGAAGCTACAAGTTGTCTACCTTTAACAAAATTCAGATTTTCATGACATTTGAAAGGGAGTTAAATTGTAAGCTTTAAAATAATACCTTGCTTAATTTGGTTTTGAAGTTATGATGAATAGTGACGATAATATTCGTATTAATATTATTTTCTTTATAATTTGCAAGTTCATTTTGCCTGTATTCAAAATTTGCATGACCGACAATCTGTACCTTATGCTGCAACACGTCACACATATGTGACCCGTCATATCGAAAGGTACCTTAAGGTCGGTATAGTAAATTACGAGATACGGGCCATTGAAGCTGAGCATAGTCAAAAATCACGTCCAAGGTTTTTCTAACTTCATCAGAAATGTTACCTTTGAAGTGTATTCTATCATATTAATCAAGTTCCAACATCCAAAAAGCAAGATAAAAAACCTTTCTCCATTCACGTTTTACCAGTACAGAAACTTTAAACTTGATTTTCTCAAACTATAGCTGTCTGAATTAGCCCGATGCCTTTTGACCAATTTGGATGTAGCTTTGCAATCAAACATCCAATAACCAATTTTTGTTATTTTAAAGCTTAAAATATAATCTTCGAGATGAGACCAAAAAAATCAATTTTCATTTTGGGATCCTTAAGGTACCTTTCGATATGATGGGTTACATATGGGCATTTGAAGTTCAATAGTCATAGTCATAGTAGTCATAGTATTTTATTTTCCATCATTAAAAACATATA
>JXSR01S020724.1:95784-110614 GCA_000969725.1 Ophiothrix spiculata
AAAAAAAGTGCCAATCAAAATCAAAGCGTTGTCATTTCATCTATTCATGTGTCATTGTTTTCAAGATGTGTCTTGCTGTAATGCTCTCAGATTTAGATATTATGTAAAGTGTAACATGTAAATGCATGAGCACTTTTCACTCCCTTATGCAAAAGAGATGTGTGTTTCCTTTGCATAATAAATCACTGTAACTTGTACCAAAGATAGTTTATAAATTTGAACATATAAATTCTAATGAATCTACAAAATACATACCAAAGAATTTTTCCAAAAAAAAATTCAATAGCACAACAAAATGCTTTTTTTTTCACATTGTTTTATATACATCAAATATCAATCTTCCAATTTGAAGGACAACAATATTACTTTGAAGTGTTTTGTACATAGATAAATTTTGACCTCATTATTTATTGAGGGTTGTTCTCATTTTACAAAAATACAAAATTTATCTGTGATATTTAAAATAAGCCATCTTTAACTGCTTGTGAGTTTACATAGTAACTTCACAGCCACATAAATCACACACACATGGCGTCATTGTGCCGACTCATTTTTAAAATCCAAATGGGGTTTTTTTTATGGTAAATGTGAGATAGATTTCAGTATAATTTATAATGTTGGAGCTTTTATGTTATCAGCAGCCATTATTTCATCATGTGAGTGCAAGACAGTCGCATCTACAATGGCTGCCTTATGTTATATTGATTTAACATCTTATCACTTGAGTGTTAAAAATTGCTCAAAATTTCGCATCCATATGTCAGTGGCTCTTGAAATGGTTCTTCAGGTGACATTTCAAGAGCCAAGACTGGAGATTACACAATGCGCAATGCAAATTAATGACAAATGGCAGCTATTACAGATACGACTTTCTTGCACTCACATAACAATTTTCCTTTAGTCAAACACCCTTCACAAGAGGTGTTGTGTTATTAGTTCATCAAGACAAGATCATGACTGTTACAGTTTTCAGACATATTCTAATCACCTACATGTGTAAAAAAAGAGAAGTAGCATGCTCCTATCACAATTGCTGTAATTAATCCCCAAAGGTTCGAGTGCTTTTGCACATTTGAGAGCATGTATTCCTACATATAATGGCGGCCCTGTTGCCCAATTATTATATATGGAGAGCACACAAAGATGTCACCAATTTTGTTTTAAAGGTGTCATATTTTGGAGATCAAAATCTGGAACACAAATTGTGTTGTGATTGGTATGCATGATGTAAAAGTAGAGATGAGCTAAGAATATTAAGATGGTCAAGATTAAAGGATGTCCGTTGAGAAGTTGATATCTGCGTTGCCCTGAGCAGTCCTCGCATTCCTTCAGTCTATCTCAAGTCATTTCCTCCATGTAGATGATGTCTGTATGGTAGTCATCTTTATCTCATCATCTCCTCCTTATACCAATCATCTTCATATCTTGTGTAATTTGATTTGGATATATAAACACTGTGTATTGGATATATAGTGACCTGTATTGGTGCCCCGTAGCGATTGGTTTTACTCTATTGACTCATCTTATAAAACAAGTTATGACAGATTGCTATTTACCCTTCTGTCAGTTAACTGCTCAAACATCTTGTCCTACCAATTCCAGTCATTCATCACTTTCTCCTTTCTCCTTTACTATTACCTTCTGTCAATGTTTATTTACCCCTCTGTCAGTTAGCTGCTCAAACATCTTATTCTACAAATTCCAGTCATTCATCACTTTCTCCTTTAGTTATTAATACTATCGTTATTCCAGGAGACTTAAGCTTATTACTAAGTCTTACTCATGCTTTCAATTGTTACCTAATCAAAGCTAATCTTTTTGCAGGTCAAAAACCAAATGTGAACCAGTTTGGTTGCTCATTTATCCCTGGAGCAACTCTTCATTGTTATAGTAAATAAAAGAGTAATCGATGAATTGAGTGGTACCTGTTTTACCTTTCTTGTATGTCTTCTAGTACATTACTCAGTACAAAATGTGTCATTTTGGCCTGTTAATCAAAATGGAATAAATTCAGAAAAAAAAGGAATACTTCAAAAAAGTGAAATGGGAGAAAAACATGATTTTATTAATTACAGGTCCACTTGACATTTAATTCAATTTTGAAGGGATTGAATATTACTCACATGGTAGTGACAAAAAAACAAACAATAGGTTTGAGAAATGTCAAAGATAAAATTATAATTAATCTTTTATCATTCAATTCATTGTAGATTTCTTCCCTTTTGGAACAAAAATGTTGAATTTCAGTGCTTTTTGGAACAAAATATGGTCATATTTGGCAAAACTCACGCGGTAACTATACAAAAAATTACTGATTATTATTGAAACAGAAATTTTTTAAAAAAGGAATTTTATTCTATGAAAATAGACCAGTGATGCTGTTCATTGGTACCATTAACTCAATTTTGACAAATTGAGTTATTTCCCTTTTTTAGAATTGGGCTCTTTATTTGTAGAGGATGTTCAAAGCACAATGATACCACATTTTAATTTAACAACACATTGAGCACAAATTTAGATTATCACCATCACTCATTCTGAAAAGATTAAGCATCGTTGCCAAAGGTAGTAGTTGTCAGAGTAGCGGGAAGGGTAAATCATCCAAACCACTTTGCTTTCCAGATTTATTTTACCAAAATGGTTTGAGGAAACTAAGAATTGTAATGGTATTGAATCTACCCCTGCAGAATTTGGATGGTAAAAAAGCTTTAGATGACCCATCATGGTCACCTAATCAATGACAATACTCCTTACAAAAACCTTAAGTGAAATCTAATCATAGCCCCAAGTTACACAGATAATCAATTGTCTATTTTGGTTCAAAATAATTTGGTAATATAGTGAGTCATGGTATGCGTTTGATCGTGAGGAAATATGAAAATGTTTGTGATTTTGACTATGAAAACATGTAGCTTTGTTCAACAGCATGTTGATGTAAAAATGTTTCTTTTAAGGATGCATTTTTCAAATGTTGATGTATTCTACATGCAGATCCAAACTAAACTGCATCTCCTTTACTTTTGTATTCCTTTGGGGTGGAGGCTCGTATCAGTCTAGACCTTCAGAGCATGCATGTTGATTTGTCTCTTTGCTTGCGTCACTGATTTTTAATGCAAGATACGATACGATTCACACTCACAGATTTGTGAAGTTAAAATCAGTTTACTGAGATAGGCAATTGTGATCTGGATCTGGGAAACTCAGTTGTCTCATAGAAGATAAAAGAATTTATATTTCTAACCACTATGGAATAAAAGTTATGGCAATGGCAATTACAGGGAAAATAAGTTGTGTTTTCTCAAAAATATTAGACACATTGAAAATTGCAAATGGTTATGTTCTATTTTGCAAATGTCATTGTTCTATTTGTTTTATCAAGTTGTTTAATGTTGTAAACCTTGTATCACTAGAGACATTATTGGATTATTCCGGAAATTTGAAAGCCTGCATATTGTTTCATATTCCTCATTTTAGAATGAAAATTGCATGCAGTCACACAATAAATTCTCAAGAATGGTAAATCAAGTGGAAATTTTGACTGAAATAAATTTGATCCCATCCTATTCAACTGCTTTTGAACGGTATACATTTAGGATATAACTTCATGTCATGATGACGCTCTAAAACTTAATCAAGCTGACATGAAAAGTAAATACTGAATTAAAAAATCATAAAATGTATAAAGTTTGATCAGTTGAATTAAAAACCTACCAGTTCTAATTTCATTGAAATACGATACAAGCTTACAGCTTATTGGTGACGAAAGTTATAGGGAGGATATTGAATTGTTAAATGAATTATGTCACTGCCGACATGGTTTTGTTAGAAGATACCAGGTTGCCTTAGAGTTGCTGCATAAATCTCTTACATTCACACAATTTTACCTGGTGTGGGTTATGATAGAGGTGCTCTGCTGTTTCTTGGTATAGCGGCAATGACTCAAACATGGATTTATGCACAAGTGATGTGTAGAGATAACAGTTAATGGCTTGTAATAGGGAACTTACCTGGGGGTTGGGAAGGTGAATAAGCAATAGCATCATATGCTATTGTTTTTAGCAAACTAGGCTGGTGAAAGATGGTCTGATATGTTTTGAATCTAGCTGATTGTTATCTCCATACAGGAAAGGGTTGTTGTACTCAAGATAATTGATTTTCTAAGATTTTCTTCTACTTTTATTCTTAGAAAGGTTGGAATTTGGCATTATTGATAATGAAGAAGCTGTAAATTGTGAACTTTTGAACTGCTGAAAATAGGATTTGTTTCTGTGATCTAGTTATTAAATTGTAAATATATGTGTACCGTCGCGGCAAAAGGGACCAGTTGTCGGCAACTTCCATTTTGCGCTAGACGCCAATAAAGTTGAACTATACCAAAATATGATGGGAAGGTCAATTTTGAGTTTTTTGTGGAAATGAAATCTTTGAACCCTTTTGTATCCAAAATGTAAAGATGGTTAATCAAATATAACGACTAACTTGTAAAAAAGTGTGATTTTTATCGCTATGTCGAATCGTTTTCATCATGAAAATGTGAAAATTTGTGTTTTGACAAACGGTTATGAGTACGATTTTATAATTTGGCAAAACTTGTCACCCAAAGCTCCGATTTGCATGATTTTGGTATCATTGAAAGGGGAATTAAATGAGCTTTACCACCATATGAAAATCTCCATATATTGGTTTTGACCCAACTGGACCCTTTTGCCGCGACGGTACACATATATTATGTTTGCTGTTGATACTAGTATTGATGAAGTAGCTATGTGCTGATGCTGTTATCATTGATAAAGTATATGTCATCAAATATATATCCATGTTCACAAATGTGATGGCTCACCTCGAAAGGGGGGGGGGGGCTTTGCAGATGATGTCAATTTTGATTTTATCATTTCATCCGTTAAAGCATTTTCTAAGCTTAAAAAGGACACCTTACTTGTTAAAATTGATCAAGGCAATCAATTTTTACAACAGAAAAACTGCTGAAAATTTCTTTCCTTTTTTTTTTTTATTTGCTGTCTATTTTCACAAGTTTTTCGAAAAGTGTTCTGTTGCAAAGCCCCCCTTTTCTGGGTGAATCATCACAAATGGATTATGGATAAATTTATGAAGAGGACTTAAATGTATAGATTTGCGATTTTAATCTACAAAAAAATGCTGATATATCACCCACTTTAAACCTCCTACAGTAGTTCCTGGTGCCCATATAACAATCTTTCATGGAGCTAATAGATGTTTACTCAGACGTAATTATGACAGGCAGTTTGGGGCTTGATATGAGATACTCCCACAGATCTCCAAACATTGTCATCAAAGTTTCATATCCAGGAAAGACAAACGAGTACGTGCAGTAACATGAGGGAGCGATCATCGTACTCATACAGCTTGATTGGTTTAATTGAGGCCTTGATGATAAGTTCTTGCATTACATTTAATATAGCGAAGATTGGAACATGGTAATTGCAGAAACCTTTATAGCAATTTGGTTGGGAGGTATGTTCACAAGTTATAAATTCTGAAGATGAAAATCTGTAATTGTTGGATAATAAAGTTCCAAAGATTTGAACTTTGTTGTAGAAAATGTTTTTTGATCGGTTCTTTATTTTGTTTAGAAAAAAGCATTGCAAATTAAGCTGATATTGTATCAGACTGATATCGATAAACCACTCATTTCACATCCACATGGGCTCCCAGGGCAATATTTCTCACTAGATGATCTAGGCTGTTTACATTACATCATCAGGATTCAACTTGTGGTGGGTAGCTATTAGTATCTGGCTATGTCTAAGGCATGGATCCATACAAACATGTAGGACTATTGGATTGGTCGTGGGTGGCTATTAGTATCTGGCTATGTCTAAGGCATGGATCCATACAAACATGTAGGACTATTGGATTGCTATTAGTATCTGGCTATGCCTAAGGCATGGATCCATACAAACATGTAGGACTATTGGATTGCTATTAGTATCTGGCTATGCCTAAGGCATGGATCCATACAAACATGTAGGACTATTGGATTGCTATAAGTATCTGGCTATGCCTAAGGCATGGATCCATACAAACATGTAGGACTATGGGATTGCTATTAGTATCTGGCTATGCCTAAGGCATGGATCCATACAAACATGTAGGACTATTGGATTGCTATTAGTATCTGGCTATGCCTATAAGTGTGGATCCATACAAACATGTAGGACTATTGTCGTGGGTGGCTATTAGTATCTGGCTATGCCTAAGGCATGGATCCATACAAACAAGTAGGACTATTGGATTGCTGCCTATATGATACACCTTGAGGACCTTTTAGTACTGTACCACAATTTTGTAGGTGATTAGAATAATCTTAGCTACATTATGCGATGACTTGATGATGGGGGATACCTATCCCTAATGACTTATGCATCATCATATTAATAAGACTCTGGAGATAAATTGCATCTGGTTTGTCCGTTTACCTCTCGAACAGGATATATGAGGAAAATGCAATAATGATGTGTCACAAGTGGGCCAAGTACAGTGGAACCTCTAACACGAAATCTGTAGGGCCACACATTTTAGTTTGTGTTATCAGAACCTTTTGTAATTGATTTTATAGACAAATACATTATCTTCAAAATCATACCAAAGTTAATTATGACATTTCATACAATAATTGAAAAGTTGTGACAAAATTTGATGCACAATGTACACATCTCATCCACACCAACCACATTTATGCCTGTTTTCATCTCTGGCTAAATAAGCTTATTGACTTTAACTTGTTATTAGCGTTAATTATCAATTTTATTCGGGTTAATTCCAACTTGTTTTTGATAAACAATAACTAACCTTTAAAATCATATAAGATTTATGACATTTCAATGGAATTTTAAGAAGATATGACAGAACAATGTATGCACAATTTTCATGATGCCTCACCCACCCCCGCCTCATCCACACCCGCCTCCACCCCTGGCTAAGTAGCTTTAACGGGTCATTAAGCTTAATTAATCACTTGACTTCATTTGGGTTCTATTCTTAATTTCTTGAAAGCCAAATAAATTGTCTTTAAAATCATACAAAAATTATTACATTTCATTTAATTGTTGAAAAGATATGACAAAAATTGATTCATAAATCACTCTCCATTTAACAAATCCACCTTTTATGGGTGCCCACATTAAAAAGCATGACCATAAGCATGTCAAAGAAGCATATGGTTTTATCATGGCTATAACTACTTTTTTTCTTTTATCAAAAAGCATGTATACCTGATAAATACAGTTAGGTTTGATTTTGATTTTGTTATAAAAGGAAAGAATAAAACATGTTAGTAATTTTGTATTCAGCTCAGATTTATTGTAAAGTGCATTTACAAAATCCGGTCCAGATAAATCACTTTACCTTTTGCAAAATGTGTAGAATACAATGTGCCGTGATCAGGGGAATGAATCTGTTGTCGAAAATATTGATTTTAAGTATCAGGGCCAATATTCATGAAACACAGCTAACTCTAGTTTGTTGCTAACTCTTTGTCTACCTGTCAAATTATGAAAGGTACTAGTAGACAAAGAGTTAGCAGCCAACTAAAGTTAACGGTGTTTCATGAATTTGGGCCAGGACAATAAAGGTAGTACATTCTTTTGTTTTCCAATTGTTTTCAAGTTTAAAGAATTGTTGCTTTAGAGAAACCAGATGACAAATAACGATGTTTTATAATATGTGATAACTCACCCTGAAAAGGACTTTGCGACAGAATTTTTTTCAAGATACAGGTGAAAATAGGCAGCAAAAAATAAAGAAAATAATAAGTATTTCCAGCAGATTTTCTGTTGTAAAATTTGATCGCCTTGATCAATTTCAACAAGTAAGGTGTCATTTTAAAGCTTAGAAAATGTTGCAACAGATGAAATGAAAAAAAAAATTGATATCATCTTCAATGTCCCCCCTTTCGGGGTGAGTCATCACATATATAGAAATACGACAAACAATTCATACAACAAATATTACAATTTTTCAAACAGTTTGGATGGGTTTGTGCAAATAGCTCAGTGCTGTTTACAGCAGGTTTTATTAGAACACATCACATTTTAGAACATGTTATATCCTGTATAAAAGTTATTTTATGTGAGAATCAACTGAGATGGAGTCTTTTATTTAAGTTAAACACATTTTGTTATGTGCACTATAAGCTATGTGGATAGCCTCACTGGTATTAGCAGATGACATTTTGCAGTAGCTTAAAGAAATTGTTACCACTAGGCAATTTTGTTTATATTATTTATATTTCATAAAATTAATAATCCTAAAATGTTTTCTTTCTCTCTCTTTTTCATATGCTGCATTTGATGATGCTTCCATTCTTCACTCCAGGTAAGTGATAAAAAAGTGCTGGGTTTTAGTGGTAGAGCAATAGAGGGAGGGACTTTAGTTTCAACTACCAATGTAGTTTGCCATATTGATGAAAATATGGCTAGAAATCCTTCAATTCTATTCAAACTTTTAATTTCAATGGTATTTTTGAGAAAAGAAATGAATATGAACTTAATTTTCAAAGGAATACAACTTTATTGAATATCTGAATTAAGTAACAATTCATATTTTGTTGGCCCTTTTATCAGTAATCCGGGCCTATCAAACTGTTATGTTGTTTCAAATATGAATGTGAATGAAATATTCCTTTTCACCGATGATTATTGATAGTTTTTTGGTTTTTTGCCTTGTATGGCAATGGTTTAAATTTGTTCAAAGACCACATTTTTTTTTAGTTATTCAAGTTCATATAAAGATAATTGTTTGTCTTTCAGCGTGAGTTCGTAATAACTTATAGTGACTCATAACACTGAATAGACAGGCCTACTGAGTACTACTGGGCATCATCTTCAGTAGACGTCATCATATCCCAATTCGTAATATGAATCCCCTTCACACTAAATTGTTTCTAGAAATGATTTAATCTGAATGAGACATGAAATTAAAATGTCTAAATACATATCCGCCGTTATCCGGTCTTGATTTGAAGATGAAAACAAACTAGACTCGGTCTCCATCTTGTCTCAACTTTATTGACAAGATCGTAAGATGCAGACAATGAGGGTACATTGGCAAGATTTGTGTGGGTCTTGTGCATGACTGATATTTGCTCCTTCTGAGGATAAATGTCATTTTACTTCATTTAAACATATGATTTCATCTCTGAGTAAGAGGTGGAGCATGAAATCAAGTATCATCTATAATAATTCATCATCCTGAATTTGAACCATTTCCTTCATTGCAAGTTAAACTCATGATTTTGATATTGCAGTCAAACTGTCTAGCTGTTTTTTTGTTTTTGTTTTTGTATTTTTCAAAAGTTAGGTTAAAGTTTCCAACTTTGTTTTTTGAGTTTGTTTGCTCTTAAATGTACTAGGCATGATTCTAGATGATTAGAAAAGTTTTGTAGATCCAATAAAGTCATGTAAATACAATTTATGAAAAAAACTTCAACATGTTATGTTTTATACTGATGTTTTATTACATGCAACTAAGTCAATAATCTAAACTTTAAAGTAAAAATTTTGAATGAAAGTCTGATCTTAAATAGATAGGCCTACTCAGTTAATAAGTAAATTAACATTCCAACCTATTGAACATTTTAGATTATTCAGATTTCAGGTTTCCAAAGTCTATTGAGAAATCAACCATTATATACATAGTGAATTGTCATCCTTAATTATCAATTGTTTCGGTCAACTCCTTAATTTGATTTCTAAACCAAAGTCAAAAGTTCAACCAGAGAAGTTCTAAAGGGGAACACATATGTTACTTCATTCAGCTCAATTGTATGGGAAAATTTTGAATTATGTCATTTATTTTTACCTTTAGACAAAGCCAACTGACTTTTGTTTTTCTGTATTTTATTCTGGATATAGTCTATTTGGATTACAATTTTTGTTAGTTTTAGTTTCTGAAATTTGAATGGAATCTTAATCAGATCTGTACTGCAGATTAGATATCGGAACAAAATGAAACCATTTTCTGCTTAATTATTGATGAATTAAAATTCCGTCCATACATCAGCACCTGCGTTCACCCCTCTGAGGGAAATCCCTGCCTCCATGCCTCCTCCTGTCATTGGGTTCATCAGTATCAGGTATCTTTCAAGTTCATTATCATCTCCCCTGAGCCACACCTGCCAGGCATTTTGTCTTACAGAATGTTGTTTGTGCATTAGACCCAGGGAGTGAGTTTTATCTTGATTGTTTTGAGGTTGGAATGTTGTATCTGTCTGACCTCTGCTTTTTAAGAAGACAGTGACTTTGAGAGGCACAATTTGCAGATGCATAAACTACATTCCTGATTTTTACCGAAAATTATAACACCTCCACCCATTCACTATGCCTCAATTTGTGACACAATGCCATGCACCTATCTCATTAAGGTTTGCAATGACCAGTGACCTCAATGAAGAATGGTTAATAAGCTAATTTTTATGTTTTAAAAAGATGATTTTCTAACAAAGTCGGGTGACCTGTATACAAAGGTCAAATACTTTTGCAGACAAATTTGAGTATAACACAGTGCTTTATTAACCACAGTCTACTGTTAGCAAATATAAATATGTGACACGTTACATCAGAAGCTACAAGTTGTCTACCTTTAACAAAATTCAGATTTTCATGACATTTGAAAGGGAGTTAAATTTTAGCTTTAAAATAATGCCTTGCTCATTTTGGTTTTGAAGTTATGATGAATAGTGATGATAATATTTGTATTAATATCATTTTCTTTATAATTTGCAAGTTTATTTTGCCTGTATTCAAAAATTCCATGACCGACAATCTGTACCTTATGCTGCAACACGTCACACATATGTGACCCGTCATATCAAAAGGTACCTTAAGGTCGGTATAGTAAATTGCGAGATACGGGCCATTGAAGCTGAGCATAGTCAAAAATCACGTCCAAGGTTTTTCTAACTTCATCAGAAATGTTACTTTTGAAGTGTATTCTATCATATTAATCAAGTTCCAACATCCAAAAAGCAAGATAAAAAACCTTTCTCCATTCACGTTTTACCAGTACAGAAACTTTTAACTTGATTTTCTCAAACTATAGCTGTCTGAATTAGCCCGATGCCTTTTGACCAATTTGGATGTATACAGCTTTGCAATCAAACATCCAATAACCAATTTGTGTTATTTTAAAGCTTAAAATATAATCTTCGAGATGAGACCAAAAAAATCAATTTTCATTTTGGGACCCTTAAGGTACCTTTCGATATGATGGGTCACATATGGGCATTTGAAGTTCAATATTTTGAGTAAAACAGTTGAAACATATAATTTTCCTTAGAAATGGAAAAGGATGCAAAACATGCTATGATGTGGACAACCAGTTTGCGATGAGAGATTTTAATCTTAACTTGTTTCAAAAAACTTTGAACCTTTTTTCACTTTTATCATTTTAATATTACTAAGGCTACATAAAATTAATTGTTTGTCTCAAAGCTCCAGCCTGCGTTGGTTTTTGAAAAAGTCGGAAAAATAAATTTTTTTTGCCGTTTTTAATTTGTTTTTGAAAAATATTCTTTATAATTGGCACAAATTCCTTATGAACTCCTTTTATATTTTCTTGCAACATAAAATTTAATTAAATTGGTTCTTTATTCTGTTTTTGATTTAAAAATGGGCCAATCTTAACATTAATTTTGTATCTGACATGTAAATATATGAGGGAGTACATATGGAACTCTTTTCTATTTAGAATAGCACTCATGACTTCTCTCACACATGAAAAAAAAAATCTAAAAAAAAGAAAAATTAAAAAAAAACCAACGCATTTTGCATTAGTTTTTGAAGAGTACAACAAATGTAGGAGAGCTATGAGACAAACATTTTTTTTGTAAATGGCCTAATTGATGCAGTCATCAATCATCGGCCATAATTTATCATCCATCATGATCATAACATTTCTGAAATCTAAGCTGTTAGATATGATTTATCATTTATATCATTTATGCAACTGAATGTATCTATCTAAATGTCATAATAAACCATTCTGACATGAGATAATGTAATATACACCTTAAATGTCAGTATGAATGATTAAATATTGTGTCTGGAACCTCCCCTGTAAAGGGGGAGTTACGCTGAACAATTTCAAGTGCAGCTCTGTAATTGTGAAAATGTGATGTCCATACATTTAAAAATTTAGGTTACAGCAAAACATTTTTTACAGATAAAGAACATTTGTTTGGCATTGAAATTTGTTTTGATTTGCAAAGTTGAGGAAAAAAAAAAGATTCAAGCTTCATTTTAGACTCATTATTCCTTAAAACCAAGGATTTTATTTTCCTAAATGAACCCCCATACATGTTTTTTTTTTTTTGCTTTCTTTCTGTTGTTGTATTAGGCTGTCTTGTGCTTTTAGTTTTATCTTCCTTATTTAAAAAAAAAATTATCTGTTCGAAATGTTTTGTCTATGTTTTTAAACTGTATATACCCCTTTTGATGTTGATGTTGTAATAACTTGTCTTTAACTCATACATTTAGATAAAAGAAAAAACATGTTTCTTATTTTTCTTTCATGAAACAGAGCACATTTGGACCTCTGTAACTATGAACGTGATTGGTTTACATTAAAGTCAGCGTCACAATTCTTCAGACGATGTAAATAAATATCCAGAGTACAGGGCCAATTGTTTACGAATGCGATTGGTACCCTTCAATCGGTGGTCACGTGACTGATTTTGTCCAAAGAATTTTGGCAGAGATTTTAGTGTATCCTTATTATACATGTTGTAACCTCCCCCATGATATCTCATTCTCACATTTTATTTTTCATAATTGAAGATTGAGATATAAATGTTTCTATCTGTTCCACAATCTCCCCTTTCATGGCATATATGTCTGGATGTAATCAATACTACATATATTTTCCAATTTATTTGCGTTTGCGTTGCTGAGAATGTAGGTAAATGTGTCGCCATCCAATATTTGATGTCTAGAGAAAACCATTTTACAATATTACCACGATTTGTTTTACAGCATGATGATGTTGACAGTGACCATTTCAATTTCCAATATCGCTGCCTTGATACTGATGATGCGAGCTATGTTTATATAGAGATGATGATATTGAACTAAATATCTTAAGCTTATTGAAGTAAATTTGCTTTAATAAAGTAGGTTTACTTTTCTTGAGATGATTGGCAGATGCAATTCCTCTCATCCATGTGAAGGGATAAATGATATTGTCGACAACATTGGGCAAAGATACATCATTCTTAGGCCTAAAAAAAATTGGGTCGGGTATTTTGGTTTATTTTTTTCCCTTCAAACATGTAAAATATGAAAACTCAATATTTTCGGTGGAAAACGTAAAATTTAGCAGTATGAAGTCAGATTTAGTAGTGTAAAATGAATATTTCCTCTAAATAATGACCAACAATCTTTAATTAAGCCCTGCATTGCTTTAAATTCATGATAAAATCCATGGAATGACATCATTCTTTAAAATAAATTTGAAGAGTAAAAAAAAACACCAAAAGATCAACCCATCGACCGACCCAAAATTTCAATTTATTTTTGTTGGTCTTATGTGCTCATCAGCTATTTTGCCAAAAATGAAGAGCTTTGATTTACATTATTTCAGCCTGGAGATTTTCATTATCAAGATTACAAAAGAAGAGGTTCTCTGTCTTTTGGGGAATTGGAAACCCACTTGGACCACTTTAATATAATGCAATTCAAACCCTGTCGATGCTTTAGTTCATTATCTTCATTCAAATCATTTTATGATAATTCCTATGGCATTTGAGAGAAATTATTGGAAGAGCTGTGTAAAAATTATAATACATTTTAAAACTTTATTTCCTGGTATAGTATCCATGATGAACTGCCATGTCTTGTTTTAAATCGCGCACAAAGAAAAGTGTAGGCCTATATAGTTGCTAAACTATTACATTAAACTATTTGGGGAAATGAGTCTCTTATTGTCTGTCACATTTGAGTTTATGGATGTACCATATCCAATGTCTTAAAATTTCACAGAAAATTTAATTAGGTGTTAACATACTGCCTAATCAATGTACTATAAAATTAGTTAATTATTCTCTAAATAAACATTCCAAGCTGACTATATCACTAATGCAGTTTCACAAATTTCACAACCTGTTGTCGTCTTAATAATGGTCAACTATTTTATTTAGCATGTACAAATTGGAACTAATTCAGGAATATCAAGAGCTTGAACTTGATTGGGTTTTGTCCTCAAAATACAAAAGATTTGATTAGTAAATCCCACTAATATGTGACCCATCATATCAAAATGTACCTTAATACCGGGATAGTAAATTACGAGATACAGGACATTGAAAAATCACGCCCAAGGTCGAATTTCTAATTTCATCAGAAACATTACCTTTGAAGTATATTCTATCATATTAATCATGTCCCAACATCCAAAACATAAGACAAATGTGTTCAAAAACGAGATAAAAATCCCTTCTTCATTCAAGTTTTACCAGTAAAGAAACTTTAAACTTGATTTTCTCAGAACTATAGTTTTCTGAATCAGTCCCATGCCCTTTACCAATTTGGATGTAACTTTGCAGTCGAACATCCAATAACCAAAAGCAAGGTGTCATTTTCAAGCTTAAAATGTAATCTTTTCAGATGAGACCAAAAAATCAATTTTCTTTTTTGGGACCCTTAAGGGCACAGTTAACCCCTCATTTTCTGAAATATTGTATGCCTTGTAACTCAGCAACCAATAAGTCTCTCCATATAAAAGTAAACATTTCTAGATGTGGATTTTGATGTAGAAGATGATGGTTAGGTCAGTTTTGGACCAAAATGTATGATTT
>JXSR01S020724.1:150653-180474 GCA_000969725.1 Ophiothrix spiculata
ATATAAATATGAAATGCAGTTCAAGATTTGGTGAACATGTACTTTTTTACAAATCTTATAGTTTTCTTTTCTATTTATCTTTCTTTGCTGAAATATTACTCTTAAAAGGAAATTCTTTGTCATTTTCCATAATGATGTTTGAAATCCGAATTAGGAATAAGATTGGGATTTTGTTTTGTCCTAAATGTTTTTTTATATAAATTAAAGATTTGATTTCAGTGAGTTTAACTTATTCTGTGAAACTGTTTAATGGAAATTCTGAATTTACTTGCAGCACTGTCTGGCCCTGCTTTACCCAATCCCTGGGTGCATTATCCATGGTGAAGTCCTGTAGTAATTGCCAAGCCTGCATGTCTACAGTAGACAACACTCAAGATTGCTTAGTGTTGGAAGCTATTATGTTAAGCTTAAAGGAACCAGTTCAGTTTCAAAACATTCTAAATGTTGTCGAATTAACACTGTTTCAGAATATTACAAAATGCACCCAAATCATGCTACCTTAAACTGAAATTTTAACTTATGAGTCTGTCTATGTAGGTTTTAGTAAAATGTAACTGAAATACCTCTAAAACTATCTACCTCTAGATGTCTTGAATGAGATGGCTTAGTACCGAGTTTCATTAATGACTCTTAATGCCATCAGAGAGATTTTCTCTAATAATAGTCTACTTAGATGTTGGCACTTATCAATTTGGTTGGTCAATTAACTTATATGATAGAGAAAATAGCTTTCATTCATGATATCAGTGAGAAGTCATTTAATATAGTTGCATTAAGTAAACTTGAAGCTTTAAGGCCTTCTAGGGATATTTCCTTGAATCAATACAAATTACCCCCCTGCAATATATCTCTATAGATTATTTGCGAGATTTGAGTGAAAAAAGTCAAGTTAGGTCAGATCAGTTACTATCAGTTAAGTCAGATCAGACTTTTCTTTACTTTGTATTTTCAAAGTCAATAATAAAGCAAGTTGTTTATTGAGCACTAATCTTGCCAAGTTGAAATCTTATGTGACAGTAAAATCCTGTTATACCCGTTTAGATTAAGAGACTTTTTGGAGTTTCTGTTTTCTTATATCCAACTGCTTTAAGGAACTGATTTATTCAGGAAGTTGATATGTTGAATTTGTGCTTTGCATAAAAACAAACATGCAGCATGTTTATATTTTAAACAAAATTTACATTTGAAAAATCAAAGCCTTGTCATTTCATCTATTCATGTGTCATTGTTTTCAAGATGTGTCTTGTTAGAATGCTCTCAGATTTAGATATTATGTAAAGTGTAACATGTAAATGCATAAGCATTTTTTACTCCCGTAAGTAAAAGAGATGTGCATAGATGTGTGTGTTTTCCTTGCATAGTTTATCATTGTAACTTGTACCAAACACAGTTTATAAATTTTGATCAAATAAATTCTAATGAATCTACAAAAGACATACATGTACCAAAGAATTTTTCAAAAAAATTTCAATAGCACAACAAAATGCTCTTTTTTTTTCACATTGTTTTATATACATCAAATATCAATTTTCCAATTTGAAGGAAAGTAAATGCAACAATGTTACTTTTAAGCGTTTTGTCCATAGATAAATTTTGACCTTATTATTTATTGAGGGTTGTTCTCATTTTACAAAAATACAAAATTTATCTGTGATATTTAAAATAAGCCATCTTTAACTGCTTATGAGTTTACATAGTAACTTCACAGCCACACAAATCACACACACATGGCGTCATTGTGCCGACTCAGTTTTTAAATCAAAATGTTTTTTATGGTAAATGTGAGATAAATTTAAGTATATTTAAAATGTTGGAGCATTTATGTTATCACCAGCCATTATTCTTCTTTAATCAAACACCCTTCACAAGAGGTGTTGTGTTAGTAGTTCAACAAGACAAAATTATGATTTGTACACTTTTCAGACATACTCTAATCACCTACATGTGTAAAAATGAGAGTCAGCATGCTCCTATCACCATCGCTGTAATTAATCCCCAAAGCTTCGAGTCCTTTTTGCACATTTGAGAGCATGTATCCCTACATATAACGGCAGACCTGGTACCCAATTACTATATATGGAGAGCACACAAAGATGTCACCAATTTTGTTTTAAAGGTGTCATATTTTGGAGATAAAAATCTGGAACACAAATTGTGCTGTAATTGGTATGCATGATGTAAAAGTAGTGATGAGCTACGACTATGAACATGGTCAAGAATAAAGGTTGTCCATTGAGATGTTGATATCTGTGTTGCCCTTGGCAGTCCTCACATTCCTTTAGTCTATCTCAAGTCATTTCCTCCATGGAGATGATGTCTGTATTGTAGTCATCTTTATCTCATCATCTCCTTCTTATACCAATCATCTTCATATCTTGTGTAATTTGATTTGGATATATAAACACTATGTATTGGATAGATAGTGACCTGTATTGGTGCCCCGTAGCGATTGGGTTAAGTCTATTGATTCATCTTATAAAACAAGTTATGACAGTTGTCTCTTTGTCGATTGCTATTTACCCTTCTGTCAGTTAGCTGCTCAAACATCTTGTTCTACCAATTCCAGTCATTCATCCCTTTCTCCTTTAGTTATTAATACTATCATTATTCCAAGAGAGTTAAGCTTATTACTAAGTCTTACTCATGCTTTCAATTGTTACCTAATCAAAGCTAATCTTTTGCAGGTCAAAAACCAAATGTGAACCAGTTTGCTAGCTCATTTATCCCTGGAGCAAGTCTCTGTTGTAATGAAATGCTGCAGAAAATACAGTAAAGAATGAAAATCATTTAGAATACATGGTACCCATGTTACCTTTTCTTGTATGTCTTTTAGTACATTGCGTAGTGCAAATGTGTTATTTTGGCCTATTATCAAAAAAATGAAGGGAAAAAATCATTTATTTGTAGAGATCTTTCTAAGCACAAAGATATCACATTTTAGTTTAACGACACAGTTTGATCTTTTATATTATTACCAACACTCATTCTGCAAAGAAAAAGTACTGTTGCAAAAACTAGTCACCTGTCAGAGTAGCGGGAGGGGTAAATCGTCAAAGCCAACTTTGTATTTCAGATTTATTGTGGCAAATGGTTAGAGGGAATCAAGCCAGAATTGTTATGGTATTGAATCTACCCCTGCAGAATTTGGATGGTAAAGCTCCAGATAACCCATCATGGTCACCCAATCATTGACAATACTCCTTACAAAAACCTTAAGTGAAATCTAATCATAGCCTGAAGTCACACAGATAATTGATTGTCTATTTTGGTTCAAAATAATTTTGGTAATATAGTGAGTCATGCTTTGCATTTGATCATGAGGAAATATGAAAAATATTTGTGATTTTGACTATGAAAACATGTAGCTTGTTGCAACAGCCCCGGCAACAGCATACTAAACATTTAGTTTTCCGAATGATTGCAAATTCAGATTACTTAGTCTAGACCAGTGAAGTGTGCATGTTATGTATTCTCTTGGTTAGCGTTTCAGTTTTAAGATACGATACAATTCATACTTAATTGAGTTGTGTGATAACAGGATACCAAGATCTAGATCTATCAGATACAGATCTGTACACATCTGCATTTGGACTTCTCTACCTCATATAGAGAATGTAGAGTGTACATTGCGATCTTTTAAGCTATTAGCAAATGCCAGTGACAAATAAAAGATAATGTATTATTTTCTTGAAACATATTAGACATGAAATTTGCTAATGGCTATGTTCTATTTTTTGAAAATGTCATTGTTCCATTTGTTTTATCAAGTTGTTTAATATTGTAAACTCTGTATCACTAGAGACATTATTGGATTATTCCGGAAATTTGAAACCCTCCATATTGTTTCATATTCATCATTTTTGAATGACAATTTATTTCTGCATTGAGAAAAAGCATGGAGAAGTATTCTTCCTGAACTAAAATCATGTACTACTACTAACTGTTTATAAATATTTTTTTTGACTAATTGCTATTTTAGAGCTAACACTATTTGGGATATTACATCTATTCTGTTCAAGAAACATAGATAAGTTTTTGAATGAATGGTAGATCAAGTTGAATTCAAAATCATATCAGGCCAGCCCTATTTACTGCTCTTAAATGATATACATGGAGAACATGATTTTATTTAATGAATTCATGATAATTCAATTCACTAAACCTGACACAAGATGTAAATAACACATTAAAATATACGAACTTTGATAAGTAGAATTAAAAACCTTCCAGTTCCAATTTTATTCTGTTGAAATATGATACAAGCTTCAGCTTATTGGTGACGAAAGTAATAAGGAGGTTATTGAATTGTTAAATGAATTATGTCACTTCCAACATGGTTTTGTAAGAAGATACCAGGATGCCTCTAGAGTTGTTGCATAAATCTCTTACAATTCACACAATTTTACCTGGTGTGGGTTTATGAGAGAGGTACTCTGCTGTTTCTTGGAATAGTGGCAATGACTCAAACATGGATTTATGCACAAGTGATGTGTAGAGATAACAGTTGATGACATGTAATATGGAACTTACCTGGGGGTTGGGAAGGTGAATAAGCAATAGCATCATATGCTATTGTTTTTTAGCAAACTAGGCTAGTGAAAGATGCTCTGATATGTTTTGAATCTAGCTGATTGTTATCTCCTTAAAGGATATAGGCTTGTTATAGGCAAGATAATTGATTTTGTAAGATTTTCTTCTACTTTTATTCTTAGTAAGGTTGCAATTTGGCAATATTGGTAATGAAGATGCTGTGAACTTTTGAACTGCTGAAAATAGGATTTGTTTCTATGACCTAGTTATTAAATTGTAATATATATGTTTTCTGTTGATACTAGTATTGATGAAGTAGCTATGTGCTAATGCTGGTATCATTGATAAAAGTATATGTCATCAAAAATTAATATATATCCATGTTCACAAATAGATTATGAATAAAATATTTTATGAAGAGAACTTTAAATGATCTTTGAATTTAAATGTACAGATTTGCAATTTTAATCTACAAAAAATTTGATATATCAACCACTTTAAACCTCCTACTATAGTTCCTTGTGCCCATATAACAATCTTTCATGGAGCTAATAGATGTTTACTCAGACGTAATTATGACAGGCAGTTTGGGGCTTGATATGAGATACTCCCACAGATCTCCAAAAATTGTCATCAAACTTTCATATCCAGGAAAGACAAATGAGTATTAGGGAGCGATCATTGTACTCCTACAGCTTGATTGGGGCTTTAATTGAGGTCTTGTTGATAGGTTCTTGCATTGCATTTAATATAGGGAAGATTGGAACATGGTTGCAGAAACCTTCACAGCTATTTGGTTGGGAGGTATGTTCACAAGTTATAAATTCTGAAGATGAAAATCTGTAATTGTTGGATAATAAAGTTCCAATGATTTGAACTTTGTTGTAGGAATTTTTCTCACTTATATATTTCGTTTAGAGTTTTGCATTGCAAATTATGGACTATAATTGGACTGATATCAATAAACCACTCATTTCACATCCACATGGACTCCCAGGGCAGTATTTCTCACTAGATGTTCTAGGCTGTTTACTTTACATCATCAGGATGAAACTTGTCGTGGGTAGCTATTAGTATCTGGCTAAGCCTAAGGCTTGGATCCATACAAACATGTAGGACTATTAGTATCTGGCTATGCCTAAGGCGTGGATCCATACAAACATGTAGGACTATTGGTATCTGGCTATGCCTTAGGCATGGATCCATACAAACATGTAGGACTATTGGATTACTGCTTACATGATACACCTTGAGGAGCTCTTAGTACTGTACCACAATTTCGTAGGTGATTAGAATAAACTTAGCTACATTATGCTATGACTTGATGATGGGGGATACCTATCCCTAATGACTGATACATCATCATATTAATAAGACTCTGGAGATGAACTGCATCCTGGTTTGTCCGTTAAACGGGCTCTGGGCTATTTTTACCCTCTCGAACAGAATATATGAGGAAAATGCAAGAATGATGTGTCACATGCGGGTCAAGTACAGTGGAACCTCTTTAACACAAAATCTGTAGGACCACAAAAATATAGTTTGTGTTATCAGGGCTTTTTGTTATCCATTATTAATTATATGCAAAAATCAGTGCCATGGACTTTAAAAAATTTTGTTTGTGTTATCAGGGTTTTTGGGTTACGGGATTTTGTGTTAAACAGGTTGCACTGTAATATACATCTTTGGAATTTATAGAAAGATTATAGCTTGGCAATTTGCATTCCGAATGTTATTGGCCATTCGAAATCTTCCATGTTTGTGGTCAGTAAGTCAAAATATCAATTAACTTCTTAATTTAAGTAAACTATCTTCCGAAAGCTTTATTCGGATGATGAATCTCTACTTCAAAATTCACAACTGCTGTTTCAAAGGTTGATGTATGGGTACCATGATATTTTTCATAGAGCATTTGTAAGAAATCTCATAGAAAAAGACTTTTGACTTTGCTGCTTTAATACTTATCTTCTGAAAGCTTCACCGTGGCAATCCCTTGCTGATTTTTACATCCCCTCCTCCTTGTTGAAACGTGAAATTTTGATTTATAAAACTAGATTCTAGGTGACAAATAACGGAAGCATGTCAAAGAAGCATATGATTTTATCATGGCTATAGCTACTTTTTTTTATCAAAAAGCATGTATACCTGGTAAATTCGGTTAGGTTTGATATTGATTTTGTTATGAAAGGAAAGAATAAAACATGTTGGTAATTTTGTATTCAGCTCAGATTGAATGTAAAGTGCATTTACAAAATTCGGTCCAGATAACTCACTTTACCTTTTGCAAAATGTGTAGAATACAATGTGGTGTGATCAGGGGAATGAATCAGGTGTCAAAATATTGATTTTAAGTATCAGGACAATAAAGGTAGAACATTCTTTTGTTTTCCATTGTTTTCAAGTTTAAAGAATTGTTGCTTTAGAGAAACCAGATGACAAATAATGATGTTTTATAATACATAGAAATACGACAAACAATTATTAATACAACAAATATTGCAATTTTCCAAACATTTTGGATGGGTTTGTGCAAAATAGCTCAGTACTGTTTACAGCAGGTTTTATTAGAACACATCACATTTTAGAACATTTTATATCCTGTATAAAAGTTATTTTATGTGAAAATCAACCGAGATAGAGTCTTTTATTTAAGTCATACACATATGGTTAAGTGCACTATGTGGATATCGTCACTCAGGTATCACTAGATGACATTTTACAGTAGCTTAAAAGAATTGTTTCCACTATGCAATTTTGTTTATATTGTATTTTATAAAATTAAATAATCATAAAATGTTTTCTTTCTCTTTTTTTTCATATGCTGTATTTGATGATACTTGCATCTATTCCTCACTCCAGGTAAGTGACAAAAAGTGCTTGGGTTTAATGGTAGAGCAATAGAGGGGGGCACTTTAGTTTCAACTACCCATGTAGTTTGCCAAACTGAAGAAAATATATGGCTAGGAATCCTTCAATTCTATTCAAGCTTTTAATTTCAATGGTGTTTTTGAGAAAATAAATGAATATGAATTTCCGAGGGAAAGCAACTTTATTGAATATCTGAACTAGTAACAATTAATATTTAGTTGTCACTTATATCTGTAGACCAGGCCTATCTAACTATTATGTTGTTTCAAACTTGAATGTGAAAGAAATATTCCTTTTTACTGATGATTAAAGATATTTATCTAGATGTTTTTTAGGGCAGTAGCTTTATTTAAGTTCATATAAAGATAATTGTTTTGAAAGTTGACACTGTCAGAATAATGTTGATCATTTGATTAACCCAGTTGGAGTTCGTAATAGTTTATAGTGACTCAAAACACCAAATTTGTAATATGAATCCCCTTCACACTAAATTGTTTCTAGAAATGATTTAATCTGAATTAGACAGCAACAGGAGATGTAAAATACACATCCTGTCTTGATTTGTAGATGAAAATAAACTAAAACCGTCTCCATTTTGTCTCAATTTTATTGACAAGATCCTAAGATGCAGACAATGAGGGTACATTAGCAAGATTTGTGTGGGTCTTGTGCATGACTGATATTTACTACTTCTGAGGATAAGTGCCATTTTACTTCATTATTTAAACTTATGATTTCATCTTGTGAGTAATATATGGGGCGTGAAATTAAGTCCCATCAAGATAAAGAATAATTCATCATCTTGAATTTGAACCATTTCCTAAATTACATATTGATTATTTAAACTATCTTATTTTTTTCATATGAATAAGTTAGATTTCCAAGTCTCAAACTTTACTTTTGTTTTTTGAGTTTTTGGTTTTTGAAAGTACAAGCCATGATTCTAGATGATTATGATATGTCATTTCCATCCAATAAAGTCATGTTTGGAATACAAGCAATCAAAAACTCGACAATGTTATGTTTTTATACTGATATTTTATTACATGCAGATCAGTCAATATAATCTCAACTTTAAAGTACAAATTTTGAACCAAAGTCTGATCTTAAATAGATACTCAGTAAATTAACATTCCAACCTATTGAACATTTTAGATTATTCAGATTCCAAGTTTCCAAAGTCTATTGAGAAATCAACCATTATATACATAGTGAATTGTCATCCTTAATTATCAATTGTTTCGGTCAACTCCCTAATTTGATTTCTAAACCAGAGTCAAAAGTTCAACCAGAGAAGTTCTAAAGGGGAATACAGATGTCATTTAGTCAATTGTGTGTGTGAAAATTTTGAATAATGTCATTTATTTTGGCCTTTAAACAAGCCAATTGACTTTTTCCCTAGAGTTTAATCTGCAGCTATATTTAGTTTATTGAAATTACAATGATTGTTAGTTTTAGTTTCTGAAATTTGTGTAAGGGAATTGCTATCAGATCTGCAGATCAGACATAACTGAAACCATTTTCTATTCAATTATTGATGAACTAAAATTCCGTCCGTTCATGTACACCTGTGTTCACCCCTATAAGGTAAATTCCCTGCCTCCTCCTGGCATTGGGTTCATCAGTATCAGGTATCTTTCAAGTTCATTATCATCTCTCCTGAGCCACACCTGCCAGGCATTAGTCTATAGATGTTGTTTGTGCATTAGACCCAGGGAGTGAGGGTTTTATCTTGATTGTTTTGAGATTGGAATGTTGTGTCTGTCTGACCTCTGCTTTTTAGCAAGATAGTGACTTTAAGAGGCACAATATTTGCAGATGCATAAACTTTAAGTTACATTCAGTTGGACTTAACACATCTTACTTTATCTTGGGATGGTACAATTTGTGACCCCACTTCCGTGACCCCACTTTTGTGACCCCACTTTATTTTTGCCAATTGTACAAAAATATCACTAAAAATATAGTTTTATGAATTTTTAGAATCATCCGAGGTCATTAAGGGGGTCTTAAGGGGGTCGAAAGAGGTCAACTGTCAAATTCATAAAATACTCCGATTGACCTGAAATTTGATATGAATGTACTTTAGGACACCCTAAGCCACATAAACACATTTTAGAGGTCATTTAGGGTCACTTCCGGGTCAAATATGAACAAATTTAAAAATAGGGGGCCTATATGAAAAAATCACCAAAAATCAATATCTGCCAATTTGACCTTTCGACCCCTTTAAGACCCCCTTAATGACCTCGGATGATTTTTAAAATGTGTTTATGTTGCTCAGGATGTCCTAAAGTACATCCATATCAAATTTTAGGTCAATCGGAGCATTTTGAGAATTTCACCTTCAACCCCTTTCGATCCCCTTAAGACCCCTGAATGACCTCGGATGATTTCAAAAATGCGTAAAAATATATATTTTGTGATATTGGTGTCAAATTGGCAAAAATAAAGTGGGGTCACAAAAGTGGGGTCACAGAAGTGGGGTCACAAATTGTACCATCCCCTTTATCTTATTAAACAGGGCATAATAAGATGTGTTAAGTCCAAATAACTTAAGGACACACATCAAAAAATAAAGCTTTTGGCCCGTACAGAGCTTTCCCAAATATGTGTGCTGATTGTCTATTGATTTGATTAGACAAGTTGTGATCTTATCTTCATTTTTGGAATTTTAGAATGGTTTTTTTGTCATGTACCTATCTCTTTAGGGTTTGAAACGACCAGTGACCTCAATGAAGAATGGTTAATAAGCTAATTTTTATGTTTTAAAAAGATGATTTTCAAACAAAGTCTGGTGACCTGTATACAAAGGTCAATTACTTTTGCAGACAAATTTGAGTATAACACAGTGCATTTTTAACCACAGTCTACTGTTAGCAAATCTAAATACTGTAAACGGGGTTATTTTCGCGAGGGTTTAATTTTCGCGAATTTCGCGAAGCAACATCTAACCGAGAATATAACACCCCGCGAATACATTAATTTTATGTGCAGGTCTATGTAATGAAGCTTTAAAACGCTAATTTAACACGCGTGGAAAGGTCGTGATTGTCTGGTTTCGCGAAAAATTCTGCTCGCGAAAATATTCCCGTTTACAGTATGTGACACCTTACATCAGAAGCTACAAGTAGCTCTGAGGAGCTTGATTTTAATTTCAAAATATGATTGGTTTGAGAAATACCAGGTTTAGGCCCAGAAATACTAGGTCTACATTAAATGAGATTTTAGTAAATTTAAAAATGATAACAGTTGGTCTTCAGACAATTCTATAAAAGCAGCTCTTCTATATACAGAGTTCTATCCTTCCGAGTTCAACCCTCCCAGAGTAAAAAATCAAGAGAATTTGATACAAAATCTTAGGGTCAGTATTTAGAAGAGCCAGATAGTAATGGTATAGAAAGGGTAGTATTTATACAAAAGTATTTTCAGTCTATTTTCAGCTCTGAACCAGAGCTAGCTACAAGTTGTCTACTTTAACCTAATTCAGATTTTCATGACATTTGAAAGGGAGTTAAATTTTAAGCTTTAAAATAATACCTTGTTTATTTTGGTTTTGAAGTTATGATGAATAGTGATGATGATATTCGTATTAATATTATTTTCTTTATAATTTGCAAGTTTATTTTGCCTGTATTCAAAATTTGCATGACCGACAATCTGTACCTTATGATGCAACACATAACACATATATGGGCTTTTGAAGTTCAATATTTTGAGTTTAAAATAGTTGAAACATATCATTTTCCTTAGAAATGGAAAAGGATGCAAAACATGCTATGATGTGGAACCAGTGAGATTTTAATCTCAACTTGTTTCAAAAAACTTTGAACCTTTATATTAGGCCTAAAAACATTGTTTGTTTGCCCTCCGCGACCGACCCTAAAATGCCAAAAATTTGGGTCGGGTATTTTAGTTTATTTCTTTTTTCTTTAAACATGTAAAATATGAAAACTCAATATTGTCGATGGATAACATAAAATTTAGCAGTATAAAGTCACATTTAGTAGTATAAAATGCATATTTCCTCTGACTAATGACCCACAATCTTTGATTAAGCCCTGCATTGCTTGGTATTCACAATAAAATCCATGGAATGACATCATTCTTTAAAATATATGTGAAGAGTAAAAACACAAAAAAAGATTAACCAACCGACTGACCCAAAATTTTAATTTTTCCACTGGAGGGCAAACAAAAAATTTTTTGGGGGGGCCTTACTAATTGATGCAGTCATCAATCATCGGCCATAATTTATCATCCATCATGATCATAACATTTCTGAAATATAAGCTGATAGATAGGATTTATCATTTATATCATTTCTGCAACTGAATGTATCTATCTAAATGTCATAATAAACCATTCTGACATGAGATAATGTAATATACACCTTAAATGTCAGTATGAATGATTAAATATTGTGTCTGCCATTGCCATGCTACTGGAATCTCACCTGCCCTGTAAAGGGGGAGTTACGCTGAACATTTTCAAGTGCAGCTCTGTAATTGTGAAAATGTGATGTCCATACATTTCAAAATTTAGGTACAGCAAATCATTTTTTTTACAGAAAAAGAACATTTGTTTAGCATTGAAATTTGTTTTGATTTGCAAAGTTGAGGAAAAAAAAAAGATTCAAGCTTCATTTTAGACTCATTATTCCTTAAAACCAAGGATTTTATTTTCCTGAATGAACCCCATACATGTTTTTTTTTCTTCTTTTTTTCTTTCTTGCTGTTGTTGTATTAGGCTGTCTTGTGCTTTTAGCTTTATCTTCCTTATATTATTTGGTGTGTGTTTTCTTTTTTGTGCTTTGTACTTTTTATATGTTTTTATAAAGCGCTCCGTTCTTTGTGGGGCGCTAAATAAATGCTTGTGTAATAATAATAATAAGAACAATTTATCTGTTCAAAATGTTGTGTCTATGTTTTTAATCTTGTAGCCTATATACCCTTTTGATGTTGATATTGTAATAACTTGTCTTTTTAACTCTTACATTTAGATAAAAGAAAAAAAGCATGTTTCTTATTTTTCTTTCATGAAACAGGGCACATTTGGACTTCTATAACCATGAATGTGATTGGTTTACATTAAAGTCAGCATCACAATTCTTCAGACGATGTAAATAAACATCAAGAGTACAGGGCCAATTGTTTACGAATGCGATTGGTACTCTGCAATAATTGGTCACATGAATGATGTTGTCCAAGGAATTTTGGCAGAGATTGTAGTGTATCCTTTAGACACCTTATACATGTTGTAACCTCCCCCATGATATCTCATTCTCACCTTTTATTTTTCATAATTGAAGATTGAGATCTATATGTTTCTATCTGTTCCACAATCTCCCATTTCATGTCATATCTGTCTTGCTGGAATCAATACTACATATATTTGCTAATTTATTTCCGTTTGCGTTGCTGAGAATGTAGCCTATATAGGTAAATGTGTCGCCATCCAATATTTGATGTCTAGAGAAAACCATTTTGCAATATCACCACGATTTGTTTTACAGCATGATGATGTTGACAGTGACCATTTCAATTTCCAATATCGCTGCCTTGATACTGATGATGCGAGTATGTTTATATAGAGATGATGATAATGAACTAAATATCTTGAGCTTATTGAAGTAAATTTACTTAATTAAAGTAAGTTTACTTTTCTTGAGATGATTGGCAGATGCAATTCCTCTCCTCCATGTGAAGGGATAAGTCATATTGTCAACAACAATGGGTAAAGAACATCATTCGAATGTGCTCATCAGCTATTTTTGCCGAAAGTGAAGGACTTTGATTTACATTATTTCAGCCTTGAGATTTTGACGTATCAAGATTACAAAAGAAGAGGTTCTCGTATTTTGGGGAATTGGAAACCCACTTGTACTACTGAAATATAATGCAATTCAAACCCATGCGGTATAGGACACGATAAATAGCATCCACTAGATTTAGGGACGAGGGATTTCTAAAACGCAAATTTAGGATACGTTTTAGGTGTTTTTCTATTGGGTCACCATGGTCACGTATTGAAGAAAATATTACAAACATCATATTTTTACCTTTCCCAAAAAATTACAAAAGTGTTCTTATAGTAATAAGCATAATTATGTTATATCTTTTTACAGATTAGAAAAATAATTTTAGTGATCATCCCAGAAGTTGTATTTTTCCACGAATCCCAACGGCTTTATAACGTATCCATAATCATCCACAAACAAAATTTCAAAATGTTGTCCAATGCCCCTTTAAAACTTTATTTCCTGGTATAGTATCCATGATGAACTGCCATGTCTTGTTTTAAATCCCGCACAAAGATAAGTATATTTAGTTGCTAAATTATTACATTAATTACACGATTTGGGGAAATGAGTCTCTTATTGTCTGTCACATTTGAGTTTATGGATGTATCATATCCAATGTCTTAAAATTTCACAGAAAATTTAATTAGGTGTTAACACACTGCCCAATCAATGCACTATAAAATTAGTTAATTATTCTCTAAATATACATTCCAAGCTGACTATATCACTAATGCAGTGTCACAAATTTCACAACCTGTTGTTGTCTTAATAATGGTCAACTATTCTTATATTTACACATATACAAATAGGAACTAATCCAGAATCATCAAGATCTTGAACTTGATTTGGTGTTGCCCTTAAAATACAAAAAATTTGATTAGTAAATCCCGCTAATATTTTAAGCTTATATGCTGATTGTTTCAGTAACCATGATGAGTCCATTCTTTTAAGCTTAGTCATTGCTTTTTGAAGATCAAGTGTGAAATTTATCTATTAAGCTGTTACTTTGTTTTTAGTGTTTTATTCCTCATTAAGCCAGTAACGGTGTCTATAAATTAACGACTCATGAATCGACATGCTGTTTGGCCCCCCATTAATTATGCAGTCTACCAAAAGGGACGTAGTAACTAAGTGGGTAACCATCACCCATTTATGGCACAGGGTAAACTCTTGCAATTGTTGCAATAGCTGAGTTTTATGGCCGAACCATAGTTGACCTCAAAACAAAATTTTTCCTTCCAAACATTTGGCCGTGACGTCACCAAATATTTGCAATCGAATTTAAAGTATGAACAGGTAACAAACATTTGGTCCAATATATATATGGCAATTCAATAACATGTGCAATCTAGCGCGAAATTTTATTTGGAGTCACTCGTCATTTTGACGTCACAACCAAATGTTTAGTAGCAAAAATTTTGTTTGGAGGCCGACTATGTTTTGGCCCTTATTCAAATTATGACAATGAATCATTTTCCCAATGAAGAGTTGATGTCAAGATATTATGATCAGATTTGAATGAACTTGTGATGACCTGTTGTGATAAGTTCTTTCACTTTTTATACGCTCTGGCAGAAGTGATGTCATTTCTTGCATAATGAACCCAATACCTGCGATATGGTTCCAAACAATAGATTGAACCGAAAATGGTACCATTGATCACATATGTGATGACTCACCCAGAAAGGGGAGGTCTTTGAAGATGATATCAATTTTGATTTTATCATTTCATCTGTTGCAGTATTTTCTAATACATAAACCAGTATTTCATCTCTGTGCTGCAAATAGTGTATCACCTAATGATGTTGTGAACATGTCAGAGAAAAAGTGGATGTATCAATTTCACAATGTATTTACTTAAATAGTAGCCAGTGTTGAGTGTCAGTTTGTTTTGTTTTAAAGAATCTTGTCAAAGTGTGATTTTTCTCAGATAATATCCCCTGGGCTTATTATGGTCCTCAGTGGTAAAGAAAACTTTAGAAAAGAAACTTAATAAGATACTAAGATCGTGTAACAGTTTATGGTTGTGAGTAGCATTTTCCTCGGTGGTCAACTCTCTGTACATGCAGGTACACCAGACATGCTGCTTTTCTTTGTGAAACTGTTTTATCCTTGTTAAAGAAAAACGTAAATTGAAATTAGGGAAATTTGCTGTTTTACAAGTTCCATATTTTTCAAAGTTATGATGTATTGAGTGAGTCAACATTCCATGTTCATGACCCATACCCTTTAAAAAAAGAAATGTTTTACAATACCTCTGGTCCTGTCCTTCTCTTGGAGCTAGTCTTATTTTGATTAAACGTCACAATTAATTTCACACTAGTATGTAAATTGAAGGAGATTGATCAACCCGTTTATAAAATAAACTCTTCATAAGCCCTGAAGATAGTAAAATGAGTGTTTTAAAAAACTGTTTCTCTGATAATGTGTGAATATTTAATGCACTAAAAAATGAATAAAATTTGAAATTAAAGTTGAATTCTTGGGTAAAGATTAGCAGTAACGTGGTGTGTTGGTAGTATTTTAGACAGTATACCTTCCAGTCAAGCAAAGATGCTGTCATTATAGTGTATACCGCAATACTTTCTGGGTTTGGTGAAAAACTGCTCATAATCTGAGGAAACATAGATCTCTTACACAGCCATTACCTTATCCTGTGTGTACATATCCGATGTAAAGAGAGATTATTGCGAGAAGTCTGGGTTAGAGGCTGGGCTGCTTGAAGGAGATTTGATTGAATGTGTCTTTTTGTAGAAAATTGACTTAACTCATATTTGCTACGGAATAAAATTGTATGCTTGATTTTGACGGAAACAAACCACTGACTAAATTTCGAGCTGCCGGAAGACAAATTCGATTTGATTATGGTGCGTAGTCAGAAATAGTTATAACAATGTAAAATTTTTGTTGCGATTTGGATTTGTAACATAGGCTCATCAGTCATTGTGTGCGATTTGCTATGGGCATTGACAGAAAGTTCCGGTTAATGTTCAGTAAGCATGTAGCGTTAATAAGTTAATTTGTCGCAGACCAATTAATTTTGATGTTGGTGATTATGTTTTATGCACATGTTACCAAATATGAAACATCTTGTTCATATATTAAGGTTGACTTACTAAACTTTTTAAAATATTTCTGATGCACCAATCATGAATTATACCTGGTTGGAATTCAACAAATATTCCATAGACAAGGTTAAGTTGGATTTAAACAATGTGCTGTCCAGTTCTGAAGGGCACTGCTAGTTGAACCAAATTTACCAAAATGTTGCTCACTAGTCTTAATTGAGTTAGGTTAACTTAGCATACTAGGGTGTTATTGTTGAACTTCTATTGCACCTGAACCTAATTAGCCTTAATGAACTATTAAGCATTTTAATCTATTAAGTGTGTGCAGTAGACTAGCCAAGATTAACAGCAATGTTTGTTTTTAAAACTAAAGAATAAGCTATTTGTCACCTATGAAAACATCATTGTACCTTTTAACAAATTATAAAAAAATGAAACAAAATGAAACGAAAGTGCTCCAAACAGCAGTGGTAGGCTTTTATGGAGATATTAACTTTAAAATTTCCTCTGAAATAGGAAAAAAAATCAAAATGAGTTACAAGTTTTTCAAGCAAGTGTGTACTGAATTCGAAAAAAAAAATATAACAATAACAAACTACACATTTTATAAAATTAGTGGAATAAAAGTGCAAGAGACACTGTTCGAAACAAATCTCAATAATTGGATTAATTTATCCTTATTTCTCCCAGCTATTGCCAATGTGAAACAAACTTCTGATCTGTAATAAGTGCCATTAGAATTGTTAGAAGCACAGGATACACTATGTCTTAAGGGTATCATCAAACAGTCTGATTCCCTGATCAAATCCCCAAGAAATGTTGGATTGTATCTTTCTGTACAAGTAGTCCAGGGGCAAGAATGAGAAATTGAAATGTTTTCCCCAGACATCTGCCCTCTATAAAAGTGTTCTTTGAATTGCTCCGGTACAACCTTGTTTTCATGGACGATAGAAACTCTGTGCCTTTTAAGCTTAAAATAAAACAACAACCATTTGACATCTAATCTAAACCAAAAGTATTCTTTAGTTGTATTTTTGTCAAGCTGTTAACGAGCTGTATTTGTGAGTTGAGACTGTCCTTTGTTTCAAAATACATAACCTTAGGCCACATATCCAAAATGTTTTGAAGGAACCCAGGGAGTTAGCACTTACACTGTGTGGGCTATTGAGTTAAGTTAAAAAGCTTAACACAATTTAGACGCACTTGACGTTGCGTAGGTAATTTGTAAACACTTTAGATGCTGTACAAGCGTGCTACTCGCTCCACACTGTCGATAACATTTGTAACGGTTTAATGAATCTCTTTCAGCATCGATACCAAGTTGCCAAGCAGTTTTTTGTTTTATTATCGAATCATATTCACCAACATGAATTCACATTTAACAGACCCGAATAGAATAATCAAGGCTCAATTTCAAGCTTCTGCGTTTCAAAACAACTGGTATGGCTTGCAGTATTAAAAACAAATGTTTAAAATTACATATGATATGAAATGCTTGCTGACAAGTATTATAAGATGAATAGAAAATACTATTTTTCATGCATCTCGGCTCTCATTTAACATTCATGTACTTTGGAGACTGAAACGAATGCATTGTTTGCAAAAGAAAACATCCTGAATGTAATAACCAAGAGAATAATCAATGAGATTCAGATCTGATGCTGTTGAATAATGCAAGCATTATGATATTATGTTCAAGATTAGGTATTGTGTCTATTCTTTCAAGTTCATTGACAGACAGCGTATCTGTTTCTGATTAAAAATTGAAACATGTTAATGTTATTTTAATTGATTGCATGCCAGGATGATTCTTTCTTATATGTTGATTTGTCATAATGTTCAAATCTTTCACTGAAAGCTTTTATTGAGCTTTAAATTCATCATGGAAACTGAACATGTTATTGTAAAATATGCTGATAAAATGTTGGATTTATTAAGCCTGTTTGAAGGGGTAAATGTGTTTTTCGACCAAATTGCTTCCATATGCTAGATGTCTTTGTAGTAATTCAAATACTGTTTAAAGACGTTCCAAGTTACACTATAATAATCCATAACATATGTTTGATTTGTAAAAGAAGGAATTAGGACAAAGATAACATTTGAGCTTATGAATTAAAAAATACATATCATGCACAATTATTTTTATTTCATTCAAATTGCATATAAGTAAGATAGGTAATGTACTATCTTCTATCGGATATAATTAGGAGATATTGTAACAATTTTAAAACTTACAATTTAGGCTTAAATTTATTTCATTTTTGACAAATAATGCAGGAATTAGTTTTTGGTATTAAGTTGCAGTTTAAATGTCAAGCGGAAGTCTACATTTGCCAATTTCAAATCGTTCCACCTTAAAGTGTTACTTTTAATCAATATTCACTTGAAAAATGAATATTTTCACAGAAAATATGGCATCAAAATAAAAACAGCAGATGCAAAGTGGGCAGCCCTTCATTACAAACAATCCAAGTTAACTTGCATATGACCATGAAAAATGAATAAGAATTAAATTGATATCTTCTGCCTGATTAGACTTGAGAATGATCCGGCTCTAATAGCTCTTACTGCAAACCATGTTGATACATGAAAATAGCTTGTATTTTTACAAATAATTTTCAGAATTTAAAATACCACTTCAAGTGTAACATATACTCTAAACCAATTTTTTCAATTAAAATTTGAGGATATGTGGAAGTTTCTTGCCTAATGCATCATAAATTGATAAAATATTATGAATAGTTTTGCATTGCGTATCTGTAGTACACGAAATTGCATTTTTGTAAATGGCTGTAGTGCTTTGGCAGCTAATTCAATGTCAGATGCTAGACTTAACCTTGAACTGGGTGTGAAGGTGACAGGGTGTTGTGACAGCCTGCTCTTGTCTGGGGTGGTGACACCAGTATCAGCTGTAGTTAAATCAGCAATGAAACATGTAGTGTTCAAGTTCACTTTTAGGAAGTTCTTTTCTCCCTGGGGGTGGGATGGGGGGGGGGCAGTCAAATATGAAATGGAAACGGGTGTAAGGCCCGCGCTCCGATAGGCTGGGGCATTCGGTGCGAGCACAGGCTAAAAAATGAGGGGTCATTGGGTGAGAGCATGATTTTTGGCATTTGGTGAGAGAAAAATACCAAAAAAATGAGGGCTCATTGGTCAAAAAATGAGGGGTCTTTGGATGAGAGCATGATTTTTGGCATTCAGAGAGCGAAATTTGGCATTCGGTGAGAGAAAAATATAAAAATTTATGGGGTCTTTGAATGAGAGCACAGGCAATTGTAAAAAAATATGGGTATTTAGGTGCCAGCGACGCTTAAAAAGGGGGTCTTTTGAGCCTTACATACGTGTCACCTCCAGAATGGGACTGCCCTCCTCCCCCGGGACTTTTCTTTAAGGAATGAGACCATTCATCTAAGTTATGAAATCAAAAGGAAACAATAGTTTATAGCATAATAAGGCATAAGGTAATTTTTTTTCATTATTTTCTATTATTTCTTTTGTGTTTATTTATATTTTATTTGAATTATCAAGATTATCCAAGTTGTTTTGTATTGAAAATTTTCTCAAAGCAAGATTTAATTTTACTTATTTGACAAAATGGTGTTTAAAATACACATAATCACTGTATGCATGACACGCTTTAGAAAGGGTGGGTCTAGACAAATTCAAAAATTGTCAAAAGGGTGAAGTTCAGAGAATTTCTAGTAAAAAGGGTGCCTTGATAAAAAGGGTTGGTCTGAAATAAAACGGGTGGGCTTCTTACCCTTTGACAATTAAACATTAATTGGAATTGCTATCTACTGAAGATGCTCTAATACTCTTTCACGTTGTAGGAGTTAACAACTTGCCAGATTTCAATATTCTTGCTGCTTAAATCAAAACAAAGTTGAAAGCAAAACTGATTGTGATAAGGTTTTTTTTATCCAATTAAATCAAAATTTGCTAGGCTGTCCAGAGTTGAATAAATCCAATTTCCTCCGTACTGTCAAATCATATTGCGTCTTTGTGAAGTATCCCTTCCTGGAGCTAAGTCTAAACCTCCTATCTATAGAGGAAATCAGTAAAAATGATCTCCATTCTTTCTAATTTACTGGATTAAGGAAGCTTAATATCCGATTTCTAGATATCGTTTCTGATATTTTTCAAATGTCAGAGTATAATGCTATTAAACTGTCAGATGCTGAAGTGATGAGAGAACACAAAATATCCTACTCCAGAGGTATTTGTGGCTGCAGCTCAAAATTGTCAGTCCATCGGAAACTGATTTGTGATATGTGATGGCTCACACCGAAAGGGGGGACTTTGAAAATAACATCAATTTTGATTTTATCATTTCATCTGTTACAGCATTTTCTAAGCTTTAAAATGACACCTTACTTGTTGAAATTGATCAAGGCGATCAAATTTTACAACAGAAAATCTGCTGGAAATTCTTATTATTTTCTTTATTTTTTGCTGCCTATTTTCATCAGTTTCTCGAAACGAGTTCTGATGCAAAGTCCCCCTTTTCAGTGTGAGTCATCACATATGGTAATTACGTTTCTTCAAACTTGTTATAAAAATTAAAAGAGACTTATTTCCTATGAAAAACAATCACTTTTACCCCTGAATATTGCTGTAATGTCAAGAGGTCATGGTCGATAATGAGGACTTATCTCCTTGGGAATCCTCTCTACAACTCTCAAGAATGTAGCCAGTGGGCTGTAAAAGAGGTCTATGCTCGGGAAGACAGGGGAAAGTACTACCAATAAGTTTTTTTGTAACATCTGTGATAATAATAAAACACCCAGAATAAAAAGTTAAATATTGCTTTATCTGACATTCTTTCATGAGATATTAGTTTTTACTCTGTTAATATGGATTTTAATATTCACTCTGATATGAACGATGTAATTTGAATGTTCCTTTTTCATCCTAAACAAGAATTTTCACAATTTCATACTAATCTACCATGCTGACCTTATTACTATGTTTGGGGTTTGAACTTATAATTATTATGTCATTGTTTTTCATCTCATATAACCCATTCAATCACAAAATACCATTTTCAAAAATTATTTTAGTTACACATGGTGTGCACGGATCTCACTGGTGTTCCCCTCCCCCCGGTATATGATGTCATCAGTATTCAAATCAGGTAGTTGTTTCGCTTCCGAAGTATAGATTAGAGTTGTGTTCTAGTGTTCCGTTTGGAATTCATAATTTTTATCCCAAATCCTCTAAAATGCTGTGGGCCTATAATATTTTCTTCATATTCTTCAGAATTTATGAGCACCCTTAGTCTCATCTGATGTAGCACCCTTAGTCTCATCTGATGTGGGTTTGTGTTCTCATCTTACCATGAACTGAATTGGTTTAGAATTAGTCACTTAATGTTGCTTCCATGTTATCTATGTTGTTTATGAAAAAAAAATATGTACCAGTGTCTATATTAAAGTGGAAGTAGATGTTTGATCTTATAACTCTCCTTGGTCCAATTTCATTTCCTGAATATAGATTAAAGTTGTGCTCTATTGACTATCTTGTCGAAATGTATATTTTTTTATCCCAAATCCTCTTAAATGCTATAGGCCTATATTATTTTCTTCTCAGGAATTTACAAGCACCCTCTCGTATTACATGGATTTGTGTCCTCATTTTCCTGTCTTATTTTATTATCAATTGAATTGGTTTGGAATTAGTCGCTTATGTTGCTCCCCCCCCCCAAAAAAAAAGAAAAAAAAAAAGAAAGAAAATGTTCCTTATAGAACAATGAGGTGTTTCCCCACTTTACAGCAATGCTAGAAGTCGAAAGGGGTTTTAGCATTTGGAAATGTTCAGCACAACTGTGGATCTCTTTCCAGCAGCCATTTTGTATTGGCTGACAGAGGGGAGTTTTGTTTGTATTCTTGTCAAATATCAACCAATTTCAAAATTCTATTCATTACTAAAGATGTATAAAATAGGTCTAATGGTTCGAATGAATTTATTCAGCATCGGGGGATAAATAAGGTTTGATTGGGTTTGCTCTCAGACAGTTTTAGTTAGTTTTTTTTATGGCAGAAGAGACTAGAACAGTTTTGTAGACTGATGCAAATCCTGAAACATCTCTTTAGTTTGATACCTCAATCATTGTGTTTGCCCACATCCAGGTAAAATTTATGTAAAATTGTGTAAAGTGGAAAATTCGAGAAGGGGTCATTGCTAATAAGCTGTAATATTGTAGAGAAATACCAGAGGGATATATTGGATTTAGCTTTTCAGGACCTGTGGATCCTAAGGGTATGAGAATGATGCTTTGGGTTACTGGTATCTATACTAAATATATTGTGCAAGAGTGTGACTCACTCATGTGCAAAATACAACCTTCATCAAGTTAAGCTATATACCAATATTATACTGATATTTGAAAAATAACATTAACTGGTACTGGGTACTGGGTAAGATTCATAGTCTTGGTGTTACATGTGCAGTGAGGTTCTAGTAAAACTCTTGGTTTCAGCTTTTCCTCTTCAATATATATATTTACCTTAAGCCAATCTAAATATTTACGATCTAAAACATGTTTAATAAATATAACAATATATATATGAAATGTAGTTCAAGATTTTGATGAACCTGTCCTTTTCTACAATATAATATTCTTTATCTTTCTTGGCTGAAATATTACTCTGAAAAGGAAATACTTGTCATTTTCCATAATGAGATTTGAAATCCAAATTAGGAATAAGATTGGGATTTATGTTTTTTCCTAAATGCTTCTTTATTTAAATAAAAGCTTTAATTTCAGTGCTCTTTACTTATTTTGTGAAACTTTCGGAAATTCTGAATTTACTCACACACATCACTGTCGGGCCCTGCTTTATTAAATCCCTGGGTGTATTATCTATCCATGGTGAAGTCCTGTAGTAATTGCCAAGTCTGCATGTCTACAGTAGACAACACTCAAGAGTGCTTAGTGTTTGAAGCTATTAAGCTTAAAGGAACCAGTTCAGTTTCAAAATGTTATGAATGTTGTTGAATTAACACAGTTTCAGAATATTACAAAATGGACCAAAATCATGCTACATTAATTAAACTGTGAAATTTGTAACTTATGAATCTGTCTATGTAGTTTCAGTTTGTAGTAAAATGTAACTGAAATACCTCTAAAACTACCCAGCATGTCTACAGTAGACAACACTCAAGGGCTCTTAGTGTTTGAAGCTATTAAGCTTAAAGGAACCAGTTCAGTTTCAAAATGTTCTAAATGTTGTTGAATTAACACAGTTTCAGAATATTACAAAATACACCCAAATCATGCTATACCTTAAACTGAAATTTTAACTTATGAATCTGTCTATGTAGGTTTTAGTAAAATGTTACTGAAATACCTCAAAAGCTATCTACCTCTAGATGTCTTTAAGGAAATGGCTTAGTATTGAGTTTCATTAATGACTCTTAATGCTATCAGAGAGATTATCACTAATAATGGTCTACTTAGATGTTGGCACTTATCAATTTGGTTGGTCAATTAACTTATATGATAGAGAAAATAGCTTTCGTTCATAATATCAGTAAGAAGTCATTTAAAGGGGCAATTCATGATCCACTTTTCATCCTCAAGGTCACCTCTATCAAAACTGAGTTTTTTAGCTTATAAGAACCGTAAACTGGTATATGTTACGATCACCAAACCATATTTTCATATGTGCTTGCATTTTTGAGAAAAGTGAGAAAATGTGTCATTTTCTAATTATTGTCGGGGCCCCAACAGTAATTACAACACAGTAGCCTATGGAGATTTTCAAAATGATGAAAAGCGTGTAACTTGGAAACGAATGGTAGGAATCAAGTGAAATTTTCAGTATATAAATATAATGTACTCGCCTTCTTATTTAGCTTCAAAACAGGCGAGGTTTTTGTTGTGTCAAAATCATGAATTGCACCTTTAATATAGTTGCATTAAGTAAACTTAAAGCTTTAAGGCCTTCAAAGGGTATTTCCTTAAATCAATACAAAATTATCCCCCTGCACTATATCTCTAGATAATTTTAGCAAGATTTGAATGAAAAAGGTCAAGTTAGGTCAGATCAGTTACGATCAGTTAAGTCAGATCAGACTTTTCTTTACTTTGTATTTTCAAAGTCAATAATAAAGCAAGTTGTTTATTGAGCACTAATCTTGCCAAGTTTTCAGCCTAATTTTATGTGACAGTAGAATCCTGTTATACCCGTTTAGATTAAGAGACTTTTGAAGTTTCTTTTTTCTTATTTCCGACTGCTTTAAGGAACTGATTTATTCAGGAAGTTGACATGTTGAATCTGTGCTTTGCATTAAAACAAACATGATGCATGTTTATATTGAAAACAAAATTTACATTTGAAAAAAAAGTGCCAATCAAAATCAAAGCGTTGTCATTTCATCTATTCATGTGTCATTGTTTTCAAGATGTGTCTTGCTGTAAGGCTCTCAGATTTGGATATTATGTAAGTGTAACATATAAATGCATAAGCACTTTTCACTCCCTTATGCAAAAGAGATGTGTGTTTCCTTTGCATAATTTATCACTGTAAATTGTACCACAGATAGTTTATAAAATTTGAACAAATACATTCTAATGAATCTACAAAATACATACCAAAGAATTTTTCAAAAAAATTTCAATAGCACAACAAAATGCTTTTTTTTTCACATTGTTTTATATACATCAAACGTCAATCTTCCAATTAGAAGGAAAATAAATGCAACAATGTTACTTTTAAGTGTTTTGTACATGAATAAATGTTGACCTCATTATATATTGAGGGTTGTTCTCATTTTACAAAAATACAAAATTTATCTGTGATATTTAAAATAAGCCATCTTTAACTGCTTATGAGTTTACATAGTAACTTTATAGCCATACAAATCACACACACATGGCGTCATTGTGCCGACTCAGGTTTTAAATCCAAATGCTTTTTTTATGGTAAATGTGAGATAGATTTAAGTATATTTATAATGTTGGAGCATTTATGTTATCACCAGGCATTATTTTCCTTTAGTCAAACACCCTTCACAAGAGGTGTTGTGTAAGAAGTCACAAAGACAAAATCATGATTTTTACAGTTTTCAGACATATTCTAATCACCTACATGTGTAAAAAAAGAAAAGCAGTATGCTCCTATCACCATCGCTGTAATTAATCCCCAAAGCTTCGAGTGCTTGTTGCACATCTGAGAGCATGTATTCCTACATATAATGGCAGCCCTGTACCCAATTACTATATGTGACCCGTCATATCGAAAGGTACCTTAACGGTCCCAAAATCAAAATTGACTTTTTGGTCTCATCTGGAAGCTTAGATTTTAAGCTTTAAAATGACACCTTGCTTTTGGTTATTGGTTGTTCGGTTGCGAAGTTACATCCAAATTGTTATAAGGCATCAGGCTGATTCGGAAAACTATAGTTCTGAGAAAATGAGTTTAAAGTTTTTGTACTTAGTAAAGCTTGAATGGAGAGAGGATTTTTATGTTGGTTTTTAATACATTTCTCTTATGTTTTGGATGTTGGAACCTGATTAATATGATAGAATTCACTTCAAAGATAACCTTTCTGCTGAAATGAGAAATTCGACCTTGGACGTGATTTTTGACTATGCTTAGCTTCAATGGCCCGTATCTTGTAATTTACTATGCCGACCTTAAGGTACTTTTCGATATGACGGGTCACATATGAGCACACAAAGATGTCACCAATTTTGTTTTAAAGGTGTCATATTTTGGAGATCAAAATCTGGAACACAAGTTGTGTTGTAATTGGTATGCATGATGTAAAAGTAGTGATGAGCTAAGACTATGAACATGGTCAAGAATAAAGGTTGTCCGTTGAGATGTTGATATCTGTGTTGCCCTTGGCAGTCCTCACATTCCTTCAGTCCATCACAAGTCATTTCCTCCGTGGAGATGATGTCTGTATGGTAGTCATCTTTATCTCATCATGTCCTCCTTATACCAATCATCTTTAAGAAAGAAAGAAAGAATTCTTAAGGCTAATAGCCAAGGATAACCCAAGAAAGCCTCTAATGAAGCTTATTTCCATTCAAGTCCCAGATCTTTCTTAATATTCAGTTTTAGTACAGGAGGAAAACCGGAGGACCCGGAGAAAAACCTGCGGAAGCGAGCATGGACTGAAAACCAAATGCACATAAGGCGCCAGGCGCGGGACTCGAACCGGGGACCTCATTGGTGCAAAGCGAGGGAAATACCGCTACACTAACCCGCTTCCCTTTATATCTTGTGTAATTTGATGAGGATATATAAACACTATGTATTGGATAGATAGTGACCCATATTGGTGCCCCGTAGCGATTGGTTTTACTCTATTGACTCATCTTATAAAACAAGTTATGACAGTTGTCTCTTTGTCGATTGCTATTTACCCTTCTGTCAGTTAACTGCTCAAACATCTTTTGCTACCAATTCCAGTCATTCATCACTTTCTCCTTTAGTTATTACTACTATCATTATTCCAGGAGACTTAAGCTTATTACTAAGTCTTACTCATGCTTTCAATTGTTACCTAATCAAAGCTAATCTTTTTGCAGGTCAAAAACCAAATGTGAACCGGTTTGTTAGCTCATTTATCCCTGGAGCAACTCTTCCTTGTTACAGAAAATAAAGAGTAATCGATGAAAAGCGGAATTGAGTGGTACCTGTTTTACCTTTCTTGTATGTCTTCTAGTCCCGGGCTTCTAGTACATTGACTCAGTACAAAATGTGCCATTTTGACCTGTTAATCGAAAGTGAATAACTTCAGAAAAGGGAATAACTTCAAACAAGTGAAATTGGAGATAAACGTGATTTTTTAATTACAGGCCCACTTGACATTTAATTCAATTTTGAAGGGATTAAATGTTACATCATATGGTAGTGACAAAAAAACAAACAATATGTTTGAGAAATCTCAAAGATAAAATTATAATTAATCTTTTATCATTCAATTTGTTATTCAATTTGTTGTGGATTTCTTCCCTTTTGGAACAAAAATGTTGAATTTCAGTGTAATGCCGTTTGGAACAAAAAATGGTCATATTTGGCAAAACTCTCTCAAAAAAATATGCAAAAAATCATTATTGAAACAGAAGTTTTTTCAGAAAAAGAAATTGTATTCGATGAAACTAGACCAGTAATGCTGTTCATTGGTACCATTAACTCAATTTTGACAAAAAGCGGAGTTATTCCCTTTTTTTTTAGAATTGGGCTCTTTATTTGTAGAGGATGTTCAAAGCACAATGATACCACATTTTAATTTAACAACACATTGAGCACAAATTAAGATTATCACCATCACTCATTCTGAAAAGATTAAGCATCGTTGCCAAAGGTAGTAGTTGTCAGAGTAGCGGGAGGGGTAAATCTTCCAAACCACTTTGCTTTTCAAATTTATTATACCAAAATGGGGTTTGAGGGAACTAAGAATAGTAATGGTATTGAATCTACCCCTGCAGAATTTGGATGGTAAAGCTCTAGATGACCCATCATGGTCACCCAATCAATGACAATACTCCTTACAAAAACCTTAAGTGAAATCTAATCATAGCCCCAAGTTACACAGATAATCAATTGTCTATTTTGGTTCATAATAATTTTGTCAAGATAGTGAGTCATCCTACGGGTGTGATCGCAATTAAATATGAAAATATTTGCAATTTTGACTATGAAAACATCAAGCTTGATGCAACAGCATGTTGATGTAAAAATTGTTGCTTTCTAAGATTGCATTTTTCAAATGTTGTGATGTATTCTAAATGCAGATCCAAACTAAACTGCATCTCCTTTACTTTTGTATTCCTCTTGGGTGGAGACTGGGATCAGTCTACACCTACAGGGCATGCACATTGATTTCTCTGAATTTTAGTGCAAGATATATATGATTTAACTCACAGATTTGTGAAGTTCTTACATCAGTTTGCTGAGATATGAATTTGTGATCTGGATCTGGGAGACTCCATTGCCTCATAGAAAGTAGAATTTACATTTACAACCATTATGGAGTTTTAGTAATGGCAATGGCAATTACAGGGAATAAGTTGTGTTTTCTCAAAAATATTAGACACATTGAAAATTGCAAATGGTTGTGTTCTATTTTGCAAATGTCATTGTTCTATTTGTTTTATCAAGTTGTTTAATATTGTAAACCTTGTATCACTAGAGACATTATTGGATTATTCCGGAAACTTGAAAGTCCTATATTGTTTCATAGAATGGAAATTGCATGCAGTCACACAATAAATTCTCAAGGTATTAAATTTCTTTCCACATTGGAGAAATGTATAATTCTGAAGAAGTAAATGTTCAGAAATATTTGAAAATATTTTCTTTGTAATTGGTTATATTGCATCTTACAACTTATAGATGACATACAGAGTTTTGATTGATAGAATGGTTAAATCAAGTGGAAATTTTGACTCTTAATAAATTTGATTCCATCCTATTCAACTGCTTTTGAACGGTATACATTTAGGATATAACTTCATGTCATGATGACGCTCTAAAACTTAATCATGCTGACATGACAAGTAAATACTGAATTAAAAAATCATAAAATGTATAAAGTTTGATCAGTTGAATTCAGTTGAAATATGATACAAGCTTACAGCTTATTGGTGACAAAAGTAATAAGGAGGTTATTGAATTGTTAAATGAATTATGTCAGTGCTGACATGGTTTTGTAAGAAGATACCAGGTTGCCTTAGAGTTACTGCATAAATCTCTTACAATTCACACAATTTTACCTGGTGTGGGTTATGAGAGAGGAACTCCGCTGTTTCTTGGTATAGCGGCAATGACTCAAACATAGATTTATGCACAAGTGATGTGTAGAGATACCGTATCCACTCGTCCAATTCAACTACTAATTTTCTGAATTTAGATAACGTTACAGTTAAGCGCTTTCATACTAGCGTGCCAAAATTGTTAAAATAATTTAAATGAAGGGTCAGTCATAGAGTATGACTATTTGTCAAACTTTTGGAATTGTGGATTTTGTTAATTTAAGGAGATCGTCAGATGGAAAATAGTTGAATTAGACGAGTGAATAGGGTAACAGTTAATGGCATGTAATAGGGAACTTACCTGGGGGTTGGGAAGGTGAATAAGCAATAGCATCATATGCTATTGTTTTTAGCAAACCAGGCTGGTGAAAGATGCTCTGATATGTTTTGAATCTAGCTGATTGTGATCTCCTTAAAGAAAAGGGTTGTTGTACTCAGGATAATTGATTTTTTCTAAGATTTTCTTCTACTTTTATTCTTAGAAAGGTTGTAATATTGGTAATGAAGAAGCTGTGAACTTTTGAACTGCTGAAAATAGGATTTGTTTCTATGACCTAGTTATTAAATTGTAATATATATGTTTGCTGTTGATACTAGTATTGAAGAAGTAGCTATCTGTTGATACTGGTATCATTGATGAAACATATGTCATCTGCTAACACTGATTGCCTTGAGACATAGGGGCAGGAAATGCTAGGCCTAAAAGAACACCACTTAGACATTAAATGACTTTTTATCTGTCCCCAGTAGGACGATTTAATACATTAGTTTTGATATTAG
>JXSR01S020726.1:10013-20291 GCA_000969725.1 Ophiothrix spiculata
AAATGATACTGGCAGATATTTTTGTATTGGAAAGCACAAGTTTTCTTCTGTAAGGAATAAAATACCATTAGAATTGACCATTAAAGGTAGGTTGTACGAAGGTTTTAAAAAATGAAATGATTTAGGCTGCGATCACAAGTATACGGTTTTCGCTTTATGCTCCCGGTGAAAGTACTCATATTTAAAATTGATTGTTAATTATCCCCGTCACTAAGAATATGAATGCCTCCCCTTGGAGCGTATAGCGAATAACGTATATGGTATACTTCTATGTGATCACAGCCTTAGTGAACTATAGTTCATCTAAGGATTGAAAAATATCAAAACCTAGCATAGACAGCAATACGTTATAGTAGATATCCAATGGCCTAATCAGTGGTCTACAGCAACAAGAAAACTGGAGAACAGGGACAGAAGCCAAAAGTACACAGATAGATACTCAAGTCAGTTAGCAAGCAGGGTATGGTCTGAGTTTTTTACTTTCATATTAAAGATCACTAGCGGTTTAAATTTCAAATTTCAGTTGAATTGGCCCAGGAGTTTTGATTTTATATTTATATTGAGCATTTTTGTATTTCATAGCTGCCTATACTTAGCTGTGTAAATTTGAGTATGGTTACCATATTTATAGCCACATTTTGTACTCAGAGTTTCATATCTCTAAAATTAAAAATGCTTAAGCTGTAAAGTTTTTTTCAGGGGATAAAAAGTCTGAGTAATCTGCTGATATTTTGAAACATATTGAAATAATCCTTTAATCACCAAGTATAACACAATGAAACAGCTCTGTATCTGTTAAGCCTCCCAATTCCGCCCTCTGATCGGTTCCTTTCTGTAAAGTTAATTGATTGGACTTATGGTTTATTCAGAGTCTGAGGATATGCATCGATCGATGCCTATCAACACGCAGTCTTTTAACACGCGCTATTCCTTGTGCATAGCGCATGTAAAGACTGTGCGTCGATGGGCTTCAATCGATGCATATCGACAAGACTCTGAATAAACCATTAGAGAGACACTATTTTGTTCACATTTCCTCATCATACCCAATGTTTGTTTCCTTTGACAGAGATTATTGCACCAGAAACGGTGTCAGGTCTTCAGAACCAAACCAAGATTGACAAACGCAAGGAGTCCTACAGGTTATCCTGCAGTGTTTATGGAGATCCTCGACCTACAATGATATGGGAAAAAGATGGGGAGATTGTCAAAGAAGGACAAATGGAAACAACAGGCAAACCCAATATGTATGTGTCTTACTATGAGCTCTCAGATATCAGTGAAGAGTCAGCAGGGAATTACACATGTAGAGCCTCAAATGGGGATGGATATACAAGTAGCTTCACTCAGGTCAAAATATTGGGTAAGTTTGCAAGTTGACTTATCACCAGTGTTCCTGTTAAGAAAACACACCATTGGTGCAAGAGCCGGGAAATTTGGCGCAAAAGCTTTCTGAAAAAAAATCTTAGCAATACTTTTTCCATGCTTTTTTAGTTAATTTCAGCCTCAACTCATGATTTTGGTGCAAATACCTCTTCAACTTTGTTAAAATTAGTCAAATTGATGTAAACTCAAAAAGCTTAGTTGGAACACTGCTCATCACCAAAACAATCTGCTATTCCTGATATGACAATTAACATCCTGTCAAAAACATTTCAATACCATTGAATTTTTAGTATTTTGTGCTTTTTCAACTTTATAAAGAAATATTTTCAGTCCTGTAAATATCATGTAAATGCAAATCTATAATTCTTCATGGACTCTATTTACTTGCACCTGTAAATATCTGCACAGAACCAGCACAATCACTACTGAGCACCATCACTGTACATGTACAACAATGCGTCTTCCGACAGCTTGAAAAATAAATCAAATTAATAGATTTGGTACTCAGTGTTCTGTTACCTTGTATTTCCAATGGAATAAATTGTATGCAAGATTTTAAGGAGAGTGAACCACTGTTTTATTCTCCGGCTGCCAGAAGACAAATTTATAGTGCACTGCATCTCCCTGATTTAGTAATTCAACAACCTCAACACACTATCATTATTTTTATTACATAGAGAGTCCAAAAGCGTATGTGCGCGTACGTCTAGTCCATGGAGAAGTAGGGAAGAATGTGTCGCTCTTCTGCAATGCGTCTGGGCAGCCACCACCGGTGATCACATGGAAGCATTCTAGGGAAGGCAGCGAGCCACACGTGATGCCACGGAGCCGGTACAGGGATCAGGGCAGAGAGCTGTACTTCAGGGAACTTGTAGAGGAAGATAAGGGCGTGTACCATTGCGTGGCTGCCAATGAGGCAGGGGAAGATTTTGAAGAGATTGTGTTAAGTATTGGTAAGTTTGTAGAATTATATCTATTGAAACTCATTTATACACTCAGCGTCTCATCTACCTAATCAGGAAACAAGAGTATATAAAGTACGGGAAGTGGATGAATGCACTCCATATGTCTGCGTTTTGTGCGTATGAATGTTATATTGTTATTGTCAGCAGATTATTTTGTTATTTAAACTAAGTTTTGAATTTTGATGGCCATATTAAAACTTTATCTCTTTTCACAAAAGATGCACTATTATTTTTCTTCTCATTTATGAATTAGGTTTATATATTTGCATTCCATTTTGCTCATAAAATGAGCCAAAATCAATGTACTTGCGGAAAATTTTGATTGCTGTCCAATTCACTTGGCCCCTACAGGCCTTGTGAAATGGACGCATCAAGATTAAACGTTCGTGCATTGATTTGTATTTAATCATCAGTTACTGAGATACGCTTGACAACATTTCCAAAAATAATGATAGGAGCCTAATTGATCTTGTTTATGTTTATCTTACCATTACTTGAATGTGCAAATAAAGGAATGGCATTCTTACTTTCTTTCAGAAGTTGGAGGTAAACCCGGACTAGAAAGCTTCTTGATACCAGTCATTATCGTGGGAGGCATTCTACTCATTTTGCTGATCATTCTTATAATTGTTGTTGCAAGGAAGGTATGTTTAATCCGGTTTGTCCTCTAGTTGTCCCTTTTCATACCATACAGGCTCTTCCTTTGCCTCAATCAGCAAAGTGCACATGATAAGGGTTACACTTTGATCATCACCAATACCCTGGTCACATAACCTTGCGGCGAGGTTACGATGTGTTTACGGCATCATACCAGCAGACACTGATGGGACACCGGCCGGGTTCTGACCGGACCCCGACCGGTGTCCGTGAGCAGTAGAGACACCGTAAGCATGCCACAAGAATTTAATTCTGAGTTAAAACCTTGTGGCTTGTATACGATGTCTTCAGTTATGGTCTCATAACCACCAGTGTCCGAACGGTGTCAGACCGGGCATCGCAAGAATTCAGCGGTGTCATACTGATGTCATACCGGCGTTGCCGCGTTGCGGCTTCTTACAGCTTATGTGACCAGGGTGTGAATAAACGGAAATTGGGAGGCTTTTCTACATCCACTAGCTAGGGTAATCCCACTCATGCTTGCATCACACATATAACATACACTGTGTCTGGTGCAGGTGTGCTGTGTTCAGCTATGCACACGCTTTTCTGTATTAATTAACTATATGAATAGGATTGCCCATGTAATGTTCAAAGTATAGACCTGGAATCATATTGTAGATGGCTTAGGCAAAAAATACAAAAGAAATAACAAGAAAACCTTCGTAGGAATGCACTTTAAGACCAGTAAAGCCTGTTGATGTAGACCATTACAAAGGCAGTCAGTTCCCCGGGGGTCTTTGATATAAGGCCAAGAAAAAAAGGGTTGTCTCTGAAACGTTTTGCAAAACAACTATGTGGTATGCAATTTTTTTTACGGAAATTCAGCATGTGGATTTTTTTTTAACACCCTAAAATTTTGATCGCCCAAACTTACAATCTCGCCTCATTTGTGAAGTGCCCAATTTCTAAGTCCGATCTTACCCATTTAAACTCTGTGAACTCTGACAATCATGTTGAAATAAAACATGAAATTCATGGCAAAATTGGAACAACAAGTAACAGCAACTCAGACAACAATTATTCCGAATTCTGGATTACTCTCGATGGGACAAAAAATGAGAAAGAGACCAGCGTGTAGCTCTACACGCTTAAAGCAATACTATAAAGTGTTAAAAATGAAGCGCCCCCTGTCATCCATGACTTTTGATTTTTTTTAGCTTACTAGGTTTGTTTTGGGTAGGTAGTAATACCGTCTAAGTGATTTGGCTTAAATATGCTTACTTTTTCTTTTATGGCCATTTGTTGAATTAAATTCGGGATTCCAAATTTAATTTAACATGTATAGTATAGCAAAGCATGAATGTGCGTTTTATCCATTTTTCAATGGCAAAACAATTCTTTGAAAAAAAACTCATGAAAATGCTTTCAGATAGGCACATTCCTTCAGTTTATGCTGTTTTTACTATAAACCATTTTTGATCAAAATCTTACTGTATTGCTTTAATTCATTTTCACATAGCAATGTGCACAGGTTTCTGAGACAAACCTTTTTTTTACCTAAAAAACAACAACTTGGTATTAATGATATATTTCTACAAATGTTTTATTTTTATATCATTACTTTTTACAGTGTGGTACTCAAACCAACATGCGTAAAATTTCTGAAGTGTCAGTGGCTTCACACAATTATCTTGAACCCAGGAATTCAGAAGTGCCTTCATTCCTACAAGATATTATAGACAGGACGCCGTATGATTCTAGATGGGAGTTTCCTAGGGAAAGACTTCAACTAGGTAAGGGTAACAGCTAACACATAATTAAGACACCTACTTTTTCTTTAAAACATGACCAACCGATACATTTAATATGTTGTTATTTACAAGATTGAATTCAAGGTGATTATGCAAATGAGTGGTTTACAAAACATTGTTGCATGTTGCAGCTACCATGACAAATTGACTTTCCATTATTTGAATATTGCCATTACCTTATTTCAGATTTTTAAACTGTCAAAAATGTCGCATAAAGTGGACCAAAATGACGCAGCTGTAATGTTACAATCTGAGGTTTGTGAAAGAAAACTTCCACTTACTTTTTCAAAGAGGATACATCTTAGGAAAGAAAGAGTGGCAAAATTGAGTTGTTTATATGTCCCAGTGTCATTCTTACCAAAGGAAAATAGATTAGCTGTTTGCCATTTTTTGGGAACAAGTAAGCTTTTCTGACTTACTTGGATTCCACAGTCAATTTACATGGAGGTAAAATGACATTTAATGTTAATATTATTGAAAACATTTCTTTGCTGGGCAAAATGTGTATTTAGTGCACAATTACATGAAAAGGTAACACTGATATCTAAATTTAAGAATTTGTGACTGATGTATCTTATTTTGGTTATACCCATCTTCTTTTCGGTTGCAGGTAATGTGATCGGCAAGGGAGCATTTGGTATGGTAGTGAGAGCTGTTGCAGTAGGCATTGGTAGCTCAAGTAGGTCTACTGTGGTTGCAGTCAAAACTTTGAGAGGTGAGTCTTATTAGTATTCATGCATCAAGTTGTATTAAGGCTGGAATATAGATGCAGAGATTGGAAGCCAGAGCAGTCTAAATGCAAGCATTGAGGGTAACTCTTTTAGGCCTGATATTTTGTCACTTAGGCGCTGGAGCACAATTAGGCTACAACTTTGTGCGGCTGGCCGCAAACCTGGCAACAGCCTTAATTTTCCAAGATGGCAACCTTAGACTTGACTATGCACCTATTAATAATTTCAGAACATGTAATGAATATTTTACAATAATCTTGAGGTAAACAATCAAACCTACGGTCGCCATTTTGGAAAATTAAGGATGTGGCCAGGTTGCGGCTGGCTGCACAAAGTTCTGGCCTAATTGTCCTCCAATGCCTTAGTTCCTCCCTCTGAATGGTAAGTAATAGGTTTGATGATAATTAAATACACTTGGATATGATTAATATTCCCTTTATATTGAACTAACAACCTGTGCAACAACGGGTATGTATTGGAAATTACATAGTTTTGGTTTGTAATTACTTTATTTATTTCTGTTTGAGAATTCCTGTAACTTTACCAGCCATCATTCAGAAGACATGAAGGAAATACTTGTATTGTTCTGTTGCAGTAGACTAGGCTCAGCCTATGGATACTTTAATGACTTGGATGTGTTCTATGTTATGTAATGTTGCAATACCTAACAATCTGTAAGTGCCTTACATCCTGGCTACATGTTTGTCCACACCACTAAGGCCCGTATTCCAGAAAGGTGTTTAGCTAAATCAAGGTTTTATTTCTCGTCAACAGCACGACTCATTGAACGGTTCTGCTTGAAAGCTGCAATGATGCGTATCATTCCTGGACAGTTGATGCTCATTTAAACAATGGTTTAGCTAAACATCTTTCTGGAATACGGGCCTAAATGTTTTATCAGTTATAAGGCAAAAAAATAATTTATTGGACAGTTTAAACAGAAATTAAGAGTGCAGGGCCCATTATTTGTTAATGCAACCCATACCATGGATTTTTGTTTAAATGTCCAATAAATTATTGTTTTGCCTAGCAGCTGACCGTATGACAATACTTCCAGATGATTTTTGCCAAACAATTTTTCTAGATGAGGGACAATAACATACATAACATACTGGACGTTTTGGTAGAAAAATCATCTGGCAACCGTGTTACTAAGCAAAAGTCAACCTGGAGTTGATGGCAGAAGCCCAGGGGCAGAAGATCGCCATTTCAGCATTATTGTTTACTCTTAGAGCACCGATGGCAAAAATTTGGTGTTTTCATTGAAAGCTGCTTTTTGTTGAATTTGATTGTTTCCCTGAATGAAACATTTTTCTGAAGATTTACTATTTGTATACATGATCTACTTGCAGTATTAATAAGTTTATTTGGGAGAAGTAATAAAAGTTTTGAAAAATATGGATGTTTTTGTGATTGGTTATGCATTAAACTTGACATCTCAAAAATGTTGCTATAAGGCAGCTATTAATGAAATCATAAGATTGGTGCAATTTGCACCATTTGGCGCTTAAAGGGTCAAGAAACTAGCCTTCCAGAAAATGAAATATCATATTTAAGTGTAATTTTGGGCTCTTTAACCCTTTGAACCCGACGAACCGGTATACCGGCTCACGTGTACATGTACCGTATACCTGATGAGCCGCAAACGGCTTTTAGGTCATGTGTCAGAAACTTGATGTGTCTGTCAACAGGCATGGGTAGTTACAATTTTTAATGATCTTATTTATATTGGAAGACATCAATGAAGCTTTGATGGTCGATGGTTGATGGGTCATTTTGCTCTTATATCCTTGACAGAGGTGAAAAATTCCTAATGTTTTCATCAATTTGATCACAAAGTAAATGTCGAATATGTTGGTCGACATAAATAGTACTCTTTTGTGAATGTTGGTTATTGGAACAATTCAGACTACTGCATATTGAAAAAGCCAGCGAAATCAAAATCAAAGTAAAATCTGGGGTTATATTGTGTTTTTAAACTTTCCGGTTTGCCCAGGTCAGCGGTACAGATACATGTGGAATGGCCAGGGTTTAAAGGGTTAAGACAAATTCTCATAATATTATTGTAGCTGGATTTGTTTATGGAGGCTTTGGACTAAACTTAGTAGATGAAATCAGAAGTATGTATTGTAGAGATTGAATTAGCTTTAAAAGTATCTATGTCACTAAATCTAACTGTAACTGACTCCGACACTAATTCTAACTGTAACTGATTCTAACCGTTAACATTGTCTTCATGTTTTATCTATGTATTTCCAAGATGTGCTCCAAATCAGCAAACGAGGTATCCATTTCTTTTCTGTTTGTCTGAAGCATGTTTGTGCATTTGATGTGTTACGCTGCAGCTATGTATTGTATTCGCATTGCAAAGTCTAGATGTAGAGTTAGATCATGGTAATACAGGTGGTCTATAATGCAAAGTCATGGGTTCTATTTCTTGCTTCAACATTGCTTCCAAAATACTGGAAGATTTGTTTGTAGGATGAATAGATATTGAACAGCAGCATATTAATGATTGAATTGATCATAGAGAATTTTTATTTAATGCATTCCATATTTGTAACTATTTCTATTAGGCTATCTTGCATGTTCACCTGGGCCCATATTCATAAAAAACCACCAACTCTAGTTGGCTGCTGACCTATTGTCTACCTGTCAAATTTTGATAGGTAGACAAAGAGTTAGCAGCCAACTAGAGTTAGGGGTGTTTCATGAATATGAGCTTTGTTCGCTGTTGAAGTGATGTCATAATCTGATTCCATTACCCCGGCAACCATTTCACACATACATGAAGCTCATGGCATCAGTTTCAATCAATCATGGTAACTGCAGTCATATCAAAATTAACCCAAGTTCAGATAATCTCATAGCAATATTACTTGACCAGCGAAGCGGATTACTTAGTCTTCTCTGACAGAGCCTAAGCAATCCACCGTGAGCTGTGTGTTTAGTTTGAACAGTTGCCGAGGTAACCCAGACTATAACAGAATCACTTCGACAGCAAATTGTTGACATGGATTAGTATGTTCATTGGGTATATATCATTCTGCTATTATAGAAAAGAAGGGTAAGAAAATGGGCTCTGTATTTAGTTTGCTTACACTTGCCAGATATGCTGTCAAAACACTTGAACAGTTGAATAATAGAATAGCATGCTATTTATGTACTTGCAAATATTTGTTTTCTTTCTTTCTTTCTTTATTTTTGATTGCCTTTGATAAAGTATTTAAGCAGATTTCATGGGTAATGTAAAGTTGTTAAGATGGCTAAACTTTTTACAATGCAATTGGAATACTTGCGGTGGTGTTTATATGCTGCGTGCGTATGATTTTGCTTGTATATTGGGTGCATTTGTGCAGTGTGTATTTTTTGTTATCATGATGAATCCAAATCCATTTAAAATATGATAAAAATGTCATTTCAGATTGTAGTTGTAAAATTCTCTTTTTCTTGACATAATATCGTGCTGCATTTTTCAAAATAAATTTCTGAAAAAGTAGAAGAACTTGTATCTGCAGAGGCTGTTGTTTGTGGATGTATTTCTTGAACACATACTCACAGTTGTGAGCAAAAGATGCAGACTGCCAACACTGGTTTAAAGGGTTAATTATCAAATTGACACTTCGGGTTTGCCAAGGAAATCACTTCTCTGTATACTTGAATAGTCTGTTATGAACACTGCAGCACGAAGAATCCTTGTTCTTCCTCACTGTAATATTTCAGTAACCTAACTCTATGATTTAACCAAAACTTTAATTCTCACCAATGCAAACCCTAATGCTAACACTGAACCTAACCTTTATACCCAATCCTAAAACCCTATACCATACTAACCCTCTTTTACTGAAAAAAGGGACAAATGTTGGAATTTTGACAATTTAGATTGTGGGGAAAGAACAAGGATTCTTCTTATTTCGATGACACTATTAGCAGGGATAGATATAAACATAGCACACATATTTACTCATCAAGTTATATGCACTGCTCTTTCACTCTGCTAGTCATTTGAAATCAACCCGATGCACCAGGTATCATAGCATGTAGGATTAGTTTATGTAGTAATATGTATAAGATTGCAAAAAATGCAAACACCCCCCAAGATTTATCTTATTTGCTTTTAGGAGAAAGGTTATCTTGAAATGTATTGAACTGGAGAATTTGAGGCTGATAGAATTCTATGTTGGCGTTCGTTATTATTGGTTTTGTACGTTCTGTTAGACTACCAGTAATTGATTTTTCTTTTTCTTTTTCATGGAATAAGAGAAACAAAACAGAATCACAAGGTTTTGATGCTTATGGTGTGTTTACACTGTGACGACTTGTTTCGAAGTAGAGTAACGTATTTGCAACTAAGGTTGTAACTGAAAGCGACTAATAGTAACAATAGGGTTACACTAGCGATGGTTAGACTTACACTAACGATGACGGGCGTAAAATTCAAAACTGCAATACACGGGTCTACGTTACTTGTCGTTACCCCCAATACGTCGCAGTGTAAACCCCCAGTTCCATCAGCTTGAATTTGAGTTAAATATTATACAAATATTGAATGCCTGAGAGTGCAATAGTACAAAATATATCATGAGATCAAATTTGGGCTTTTCTATTTCACGAGGCGTAGTCAAGTGAAATGGATCAGTCCAAATTTGACCTCATGATATATTTTGTACTATTGCACGTGCATAGGCATTCAATATTTGTTTTATATCATGATATCACACAGGTTTGTTTCATGCTGTGCAATAGTCTATTGATAGGCTATTTACAAGCCTCATTGGCCGCTCA
>JXSR01S020727.1:0-10352 GCA_000969725.1 Ophiothrix spiculata
AACTATTTCCCATCAATTATTTTGAACATATAGTGTGCTTGATGCGGTTTTTAAGTAGTTTTAACCCATTTTTGTTCATTAAAACATATTTTGGCAGCCAATTTGGACCTCGGTAACGGCGCCATTTTTAATTTTAAACATTTTAACATCATAAATACTGGACAAATGATCTTGTTTTAGTCCAAAATGTCATTTTCTCTTAATTATTTGTTATAATTGATGTGCTTGGTGCTGTTTTTAAATGGTTTTAACACATTTTTGCTAAGTAAAATATATTTTGGCGGCCATTTTTTAATTGAATTTTAAACATGTTAACATCATAATTAGGGGACAGGTGATCTTGTTGTAGCCATACATGTCATTTTCTATTGATTGTTTATGATAATTGGTATTTCAAAGGATATTTTTGCCAATTTTAGTTAAAATATCATGCTAATTTGGCAACCATTTTAGCAGCCATTTTGAATTGGAAACATACATATGATCTTATTTTGAGGCAAATGAGTTTGTCACAGCTCCAGAAGTAAATAACCCATAGTATGGTTGACCTATAAGTGTTTTACAATTAGTTTTAAAGCTATTTTCATGAAAATATGTTATTTTGGCTTGTATTTTAAGAAACAAATATGCATTTTGGCGGCCATTTTAACCTTATTTTTGGCGCCATTTTGTATTTGAAGGCTTGTTTTAGACTCAAATATAATCTGTCCAGCCTCATTTAATTTAATGGCCACAAAAATCTGGACATAAGCACCATATTTGCCAATTTATACAAATTATAACCAACTAATAGCCAGTTTTGGATATTGGCGGCCATTTTGGAAGCCATATTGGATTTTGTGGATACTGTTTGACCTGGCAATAATCCTACTAGTCTAATTGAGTTCTTTGACCACTAAAACCTAGCCTTAGACACCAAAATTGCACGTTTTAGACATCTAGTACCTTAGTTACAGCCATTTTAAGATTTTGGCGGCCATTTTGGTGGCCATCTTAAAAAATACCAACTTCCGGAGGTCCGATTTTTTTAGATTTTTGATATGTTGTTACTGAAGATAAATACTACCTAAATCAGTTAAAAAACCTTTTGTTGCAATTTTTTTGGGGTCAAACCATATATTCCCTCGTCTATAACTTCATTATTCTTTTGTTTAAAGTTTTGGTTTTTGATGACTTTGTTAAAACAAATCGCTATTAAAAATACATGGATTTTAAGATCCAGCACTGATTGGACATGTAAACAGGAAAGGTTTACAGAAATTGTATAATTGTTAAGTCAAGAAATAATAAATATAATTTAAAGTCAAAGTTAAGATATAGAGTATTTAGAAATGAAAGAAAAAAATGTTGAAATTCAGAACACTATATTTGTTTGCAGTTCATGATTACATCTTTAAAGCTGTGCTGGTAATATATATGTAACATGGGGGTTTCTTTGAATCAAATCTTAAATATGCTTACTTTTCTGTTAGGCCAAGAAAAAAAAATGCTTGTTTGCCCTATCGCGACCGACCGAAAAATCATGAAAATCGTGAGTCGCTTTTTTTTTCATTCATAAACATTAATAAAAATGTGTTTTTTGGAGAAAAAAAAATATTACAAGGAAATTATACTTATCTAATACAATTTTTTAGTTTTTTGAAACCCAAACACATCAATTTTTACCTGCAAAAATGTTTTAAAAATCGTTGTATATCGTGGATTGATTGTACAAACGTGGAAAAGATCCGGGTTGGGCCGCACAACACTCAATGGGGATGGTTTTTAGTGGTGTGCACTCAATGGGGAAGTTATTTAGTGGTGTGCGCTCTTTTTGTTGACGAGCTGTAGTCAGTTGAAATTGGCAGCCTGGTTTCCACTGGTTTACGCTGTTTGTATGTCAACCCATGAAGGCAACAAAATCGTGTGGAGTTTGGTATCATCCATTGATTTAAGTGGCACGTTTTTGACACTGTTTGATCTTCATAATAACAAGGCATTAGAATGTGTATCGGTGCATGTAAACTCAGTTTCCATGTCTTGTTCTTTGAATGTGTTACTATGCATTTGTTTATTTGAAATATGGGACTTACAACTCCGTTTTATACATTATAACAAAAAAAAAATCGACCTACCGACCCTACTGATTTTTTTCATGATAGGGCAAACAAACAATTTTTTTTCTTGGCCTTATGGCTATTTGTAGCTTTTTGAAGAATTGATTTCGGGATCCCGGAAATAAGTCTATATATATTAGTATATAAGAAAGCATGCATGTGCTCTTTATCCATTTTTGACAAAGTTTTTGACAAAATATACTTTCAGAGAGTCGCATTCCTTCATTTTAGGCTCTTTTTACTTAAAACCATTTTTGATCAAAATCTTATAGTAATGGCTTAAATGTCAGGTTTCAGTCTTGCATGTTGTTTATTATGTAGTTAAATTTTTATGAAATCAGTCTCGGTGTAGCAGGAATAGTACTACGATTACTTTCACACGAGGTTTTGACCTGGAGAGAAGACTTTTGAATAAGAAGAGAGATGGACTCTACATCCATTTGCTGGCTCTTAGGGTTTGACTTCACATTTGTACTAAAGCTGTAGCAAATGTCAACCTTGTTTGGCATATTCTAACTTTGCTTGACTTGTCATTGGGTGTATATTTCCTGGTCTTTACAGATGATTAGAGTTAAGAGGAATGTACTTCACACTTCCATAATGATGATGATTACGGTGAACATACTGAAGGAAACATAACCAGACCTGACAAATGTTTTCCATGTGTCATTTTTGTCTCTATCAGTTTTGAGACAGACTGCCAAGAAGCTGATTTATGTTAATCTTTGTACAGTATAGTAATACAACCAATTGATAATCTTTAAGTTGTAATTATTATTTCATTTCATAAGAATTGGAAAAATGTCCTTTTGAAGAGAGCATATTCTTAAGAAGATAGCAAGCAGTGCTAAATAAATATTGTTATAAAGATAACATGAAGTATTGTTAGGAGTATAGCAGAAATAGTCCTATTAAGAAATATCAAAAATGTTATGAACATAGTAGAAAAATGTTGTCATGAACACAGCGCTAAATTTCTTTTGAAGATAGCATCTATTCTTATAAAGATATCATAAAGAGTGTTATGAAGATAGAATCTGAAAGAATATCATCCTTATGAATAAAGCAGTGAAATAATCTGAAAGGAAACAATCTTTTTAAAACTTGTCAAACATATTTAAACAGAGCAGTTGATTTTTTCCAGCTTGATATTGATCTAAAATAATAATCAAAATATAATACATTTTACTCTTGCACTGCCAAAATTTGATGAACTGTTTATCAACCAATTTAGGCATACCTCTCCATAAACATGGTGTCGGATGTGACATGATAATATACATTTCAACTGTAGGTTGTTAAAGAATCAACAATGGACCCCTCAACAACTGTACGCTCCTATATAAGGAAATGTACAGAATTGTTGACTGCCTTTCTGTCTGTTTTTGAAAAAACAAACAGCTTTTTGATTTATGAAATTGTATCTTCATAAACCACATGGGCTGTATTTTGCTCTAAATTTGAATAAAAATTTTGACATTGGTTGCACATGAGGCTTTTTGTATGGAAATAGGCATGTTTGACTATGAAGATTTTAGTATGAAAGTGAGCAGGTAAATAACTCAAGTTTAGTGATGGCTTCCATGTAGTATAGTGACATCCAGACATTGGTCAAATGCAAAATAAAGGAGGTTGAACAATTTTACAAGATGTTATAGTTTTGTTTCGACCATTGAATATAGCCTGGTCTGGTTCCTATAAATGAACTAATTATTTCAGCTTTTTATGATATTGTTAACCACTACATGCAATATGCTTTGCTTAGCTATCTTTCAACAACTGTATGCTCGTGTAGAAAGAAATATGAACAACTGTATGTTAGTGTAGTCCATCTAGATGTACCTCACAATCGAGCCGTTTGTTTGCTAGGTCCATCTAGATTGACTTTGCTCCTGTAGAAAGAAGTATGAAGGACTGTTGAATGCCTTTCCACCTGTTGTTGTAGATTTGATTTCTTAAATTATGTATTCAAATAAACAACCTGGGATATGTTTTGCACTTAAGGTAGCAATAACGGCTGTTTACACATGTCATAGAATTAGTGAATAGTTTGTGGGAATGGAACCCAAAACCTATTTCCATTTAAAGAAAACTCTTCAATGGTAAATTTAATATGTTTTATAATTTGCAGCCAATTTCTTATGTTTTTCTTTATTTTTTGAATTTTCCCTAAAAAATCTGTGCAGGACACTTAGCCATTATAGTTACCTTAAATTGGACTATATTATTGTTAATGAATTTTGACTTTGAGCATCAGGCTTTCCGTATGGAAATAGGCATGGTTGAGTATGAAGATTTCAGTACGGAAGTAGTGGGCAGTAAACAATTAAGGTATGTGATGGCTTTTGTGTAGGATAATGCCATCCAGACATTGGTCATATGCAAGTTAACGAGGCTGAACATTTTCACCACATGTTATAACTTTGTTTTGACCATTGAATATAGCCTGGGATGGTTCTTATAAATGAACTAATTATTTCAGCTTTTCATGATATTGTTAACCATTACTGCAACATGCTTCAATTGGCTATCTCTCAACAACTGCATGCTCCTGTAGAAGAAAAAAGAAGGACTGCTGAATGCCTTGCCACCTGTTGTAGAAACAAGAGGATGTTTGATTTCTTAAAATATATCTTCATATAAACAACCTGGGCTGGTTGAATATGAAAATTTTATTACGGAAGTAGTGGGCAGTAAACAATTAAGTTTCGTGATGGCATCTATGTAGGATAATGCCATCCAGACATTGGTCATATGCAGCATAATGAGGCTGAACATTTTCATCAGATGTTATAGCTTTGTTTTGACCATAAATGGCTTAACCTGGTTCCTATAAATTTACATCAATAAGATTGATGGTCTGTGCATTATGTTTCAGTTGGTCATCTTATTATAACAAAATCATTTGTGAAAATTTGCTTTAATCCACATATCTCAAATATATGTATATGGTTGCACTATAAAAATCAGCACTGGTAGTAATGCAACATGCAAATCAGAGAAACAAGATGTTTTAAAACTCTTGATGTTTTTTAAAGTTTTGTTCTAAGAACTTTTCCTCTCACCATGCATTGTTTCTAATGGGTAAGAATCCCTTTGGGAAGAAAGCAGGATGTAGCAAAAACTTTTTTGAAAATGTAACATTTGCAACTGATATAGTACAGCTTTCTACAGGGCGTCACAATAAACATTGTGCATGGAAACAGCTCTAATTTTCTCAGAAGTTAGGCATACCAGCGACTTCAAAAGTGTATCATTTAAAGATCATAGTTTTGTTCATCATCGTTGACAATTTAAAGAAAATCCACCGATGCAAACCAGAGATATCTTGGAATTTTTCCTTCTGCACAATGGATTCCTATGGTTAAGCATATGCACAAAGAACATCGAAAGGGTCTTTACAACATTAACGATTGAATAGTTTACAGTGACAAAGTCACCGCATACGTTTCGCAAATGTTCTTTAAAATGCAGTCATATGAAGACTCTTTGGGTACATGTTTCTTTTTTCTCTTTCGATTTTTTTTTTCGTTTTCTCTACATTATATACATTATTATTTATTTTCTACTCCAAAATGTACAAAAAGACTGTAAAACTAGGTTTATTGGCAAAATTACACAATGCTTTGTGTATATTGTTTACATGCTGGGGGAAATCTTTTTTGGAAACTGAAAACTTAATCTAACTTAGTAAATTATATTCTTTTTCTATAATAACACAACAAATGAATAGCTACATGTAGTTGTCTTAGGTCTTAATTCAGATCAAAAGCAGTGAGTCCATCAATGGCAATTGCTAAAAACAGGAAAAAATCTAAGAAATCTTTTATTCAAAACTCATTAAATAAATCTGGCTTAGCTCGCATTGCTTCTAAAAATTCTAAAAGCACAAAAAAAAATAATGTTGTGCCTTAATATCAAACAATAAAAATGTAAAGTAATCACATGATTTTGTGTTATTAGTGTTTTACTAGTTGTGTCGTTTTAGATTTTGGTTATTTTGGTTCTATTCTGAGAGTTCTTTAAAGTCATGTTAGTGTTCGTTTTTCACTTCTTCATGTTATTCTTCCTGGTGAATAACCTCCTGCACATCCTTCAATCTGTCTCCATTAGCTGTTGATACATCTTGTTCGATTATCTTTGACTCTAACAGCATGAGAGATCACTTACAGTAAATTTCTCAAGCCTCAATTTCGCGTAGACCCTTTTCATGTCCTCTGATTACAGGCTTAACGACAGGATTACCATTGTGCAGGAGAAAAATGATACAAGCTAACAAAATCAACGATATCTCTGGTTTGCCTCGATGGATTTTCTTGATATTTTCAGCGATGATGAGCAAAACTATGAGCTTTAGAATGACATAAATTTTGTGTAGCTGATATGTTCAACTTAGGAGTAAATCAGATTCGTTTCCATGCACAATGTTTATTGGGACACCCTGTATGTGGCAATTAAGTTTGAATGCGTCTTTTAATAGAATGATCATTTACTCTTTATTTCATCTTACATCCACAAGAAGTCTTCATTTGAGACTTTTATCGTTACTTTCACTATGATGTTATAGTTACAAACACAAATTTGTGTAGCTATTTATGTTCTTGTTATATATTGCTATTATTAAGTACATTTAATTGTGTTTTCAAGTCAAACAGTGCAAGCAAAATTAGTAGAACATCTTGAATATTGAGCATCGTATGTCAGTATTGGTTGAGAGAAACATATGTTTAGATTAAGACATTCCTTATCCGGGTTCTTCTGATAATGTAATGTTTTGGATTATAAGCCGATGCATTTGAACATTTGCAACAGGTCTAATGATTTAAACAGACCTGTTGTGTTTTTTGTTGGTGAGATAGTTATTTACAAAAGGAAATGAAGTTGAAAAATTGTGACATGCGATCCATCTTTGGACTTTTTTCTCATTAACTCTTCATGATTTTGTTTTATAACCTCTCTTGGTCTATGTCTAAGGCTTTTAATTCATTAGTGAAGATGATAGCAAAGCAGGCTACGTCTAACTACCTGGCAAAGCATAGCGTCAGGCAATCATTGTAGCAAAGTGATAGCTAAAACTGATTAAATCCAAACTGCGCTTTATTCTCTTGCAATGCGATTCTCAAATGTTGCATTTGCATGGTTGAGAATTAACACAAATGATGTTGCACTTAACATAGTACACTGACTTTCCATGTCAGATGTGAATGCCCTACATGTTGACTAGCTGGACTCGTTCTGTTGTGGCTTTGACCTTGTGTCTACTCCACTGCAATATACAAATGATGATTCTATATTCATATCTTGGTTATATAACCTTGCGATGAGGTTTACAATATGTTTACCATGTAATACTGGGATGAAATTCAGTGGATACGCACCAGAGGCCGCATGACAGCGACTGGTGACCGAATGGTGTCCATATGAAGATCGGGCGGTGTCCATGAGCCAGAGAGGCGTCGTAAGCTTGCTGCAAGGATTTAACTCGGGAGTTCCTAGGGCATAATCGTTTTCAGGCCTTATTGGCCTTTTGATTATGTCTGCAATATCATTGTGTGTTTTTTGTAAATGTGTTTTATGTTTATATGTATTTATATGTTGATATTGTGAAATAAATCAGAATCAGTTAAAACCTTCCGACTTGTTAACAATGTCTAAGTTATGGTCATATAAACAGGTGGCCGTCTGATGACCAACTAGGCAATGTCAGCATTTTCCGATGTCATTCCAATGTTTCAACCTTGCCATTCTCTCTGATTATCAGATATTGGACGGTTGGCCAGTTGTAATGTGACCATAGCATCAACCATGCATTAATACATTGGCATGGAAACATTTTGATTTCCATGGTAATGTTGAGGTTTCAACATTACTTAAAGCTTATCAGGGGGTTATTAATAAGTGACTATTTTTGAAAATGTTTTCAAATAATTGCCTCAATAATGAAATGATAATGAAATGAGTGTTTTTAAACAATATCAATCTAAGCAGTTGAATTTCGCATTGCTGTTAGGTAATTTATATTAGACATATACATCGCCTTAATGATACAATTTAAACATTGAACATGTTTCACATACTACTGTTTTGTTGAGAATAATTACAAAAACTCATTGATTTATCACAAATGGGTAGAATATATCGAAAAGAAGAAGATTTTGTCATATCTTGTTAGAATGATGTGTAATGATGTTGCAGGGCTTCTTTTGTTTAATATAGGCACCTCCTGTTGTGTAAGGTTGGATCAAAGAATACGATTATTGCAAAATCCAATAAATATATCACTTCAAATTTTCCATGTTAGCTTGATTTTTGTTTCTCTACATGGTTTTTGTTCCTGAATGGAATTGATAATCAATCAACAGGCTTTCTGTTCTTATACAATAAAATATAAACAATTTTTTCCTTAACGTCACAAAATATTTATGTGTATGTGATAACGGTTATGTAACTAATAACTATTTGGAAGTGCAATAGATTTAAAGGGTTTTTGTAAAATGCTTGAAACCAATCAACCTCTTGCGTCACAAAACCAGTATAGCACATAGCTTAGGTATGTTATTTTTAGGTTGTTATGGATATGTGCAAGTTAAGAAACAGTGAAAATCACTCTGTGGTAATGAAGATTCAGTCTTTATCGATTCTGTACATTAAATAAGGAATGATATTATAAAGAATATATTGTAAAACAATAAATAGCATTGTTAAATCATGCTCTGTTCCCTCCACATTTTGTACAACTGTAACCCTAAACCTAACCTAACCTAACCGTAATCTTAAATCTAACCCTTATGGCAAACAAAATTAAAATTTAAGTTTGGGTTAAAGGAGGGCATGTGAAGAGGGCAGAATGGTACCATATAAACTATGGACTAAGGGAATGCCATTGGCATGCCACCCATAAATGGTTGTCACCGAGTTATACAAAGTTGGAGGATTATGAAGTGTAATAAGTAACCTCAGGATTCTGATGTGACGAATACATCACCTCTTTTGTAGCTAAATAAAAAGAAGAGCACAGCATAAATGTATTCCGAATATTTCTCTTGATTCTGACCATTTATTTTCTATTAATAAGCTTTTCAGCATTTTAATTACTGTTGGGGCCCGACAATAATTTTCTCACTTTTCTCAAAAATGCAAGCATATTTGAAAGAATGGTTTAGGGATTGTTATGTATACCAGTCAATGATTCTTACAAGCTAAACTCGATTTTGATAGAGGCGACCTTGAGGATGAAAAATGGATCATGAATTGCCCCTTTAAATTACATTATTTTGCTTTATGCTTTAAACAGACTTTAGAACATCTTTCATAATTGCTGCTTATTTGTAACACAAAATAAATGACTGTACCCCCCCCCCCAAAAAAAAAACCAAAACAAAACAAAAACAAAAACAAAAAAACCCATCTGATTGTGTGATACTGTGAGTGTTATAAGGTAAAGTATGATTGAAGCATTGCAAATACATTTGCTGGAAGCATAATACATTAATCAATCTGTTATTCTTAGAAGGAAAAATGGAAATGAAAATTCTTCAAATATATATCCATTTTGAATAAAACCTAGAATTCCTGTGAAAATTATTGTTTTTATTTTATTTTAATGGATCATCTAAAACTATTCCTTTTCTTTCATCTGTGCAAAGATGAAAGTTATAGCCACACAATTTCCTTTTGAGGAATTGAAATAAGCTTTGGCTTTGTAGGACTCTTTATATTCCTCACTACATATAACACATGGCTTTTAGGTTTTTGAGCTCAGAATATTTTTTCTCATGATATTGATATGAAATAAATTGTTTGTTGTTATCATTGTTTAAACTAGTATGTTTATAGACGCGTGTTACCTGGTGGAACAGTGCAGACTTGTAAACTGAAGGTTGTTAGTTCAAATCCCGTTCCCTGTTAGTGCCAATGTGCTGTAAACCTGAGCAAATCACTTTATAACACTTACCAACCTGAATGCATTGGGGAGCTGGTTAGGGAATATCACAACCTAAGTGCTGATAATTCTGTGCTTTTGGTAATTAGCTGCAATTGGCCTAGTGTAAAGCAAACTTATTCTTATGATTCCCTTGTTATGGCATAATAATAATGGCCAGCACTTTGTATCACTTTAAAATGGGCAATATAAATGCTGGAATTATTATTATTATTATTTATTTATTTTGTTATAATTAGTGCTATTACATTATTACTATCATTTATCTCTTCTGTTGTTTTTTCTTTTCCATGTTTTCCTTTGGACACTTGGCT